>JACXGI010001674.1:23021-37121 GCA_016801175.1 Esox masquinongy
TTGAAACAGAATGGAGCAAAGTGCCGTAGATTGGCTGCTGTATCAGCCCATTGATTCTCTCCCCGTGCAGCGAGGGGGCAGCGTTTCAGCCCACAGCACAGTGGCCGAGGGATGAGTTGTTGCCAAGGGAATATCTTTGTGTCACTGAGATATTTCAGGACTAATAGGAATACAGTCTAATGAAAGAGCAGCAGCTGTGCAGGGCCATCGGAGACCTGGGGGGGCTGTGTCCCCAACGCCACCCTGTTGTCTATGCGGTGCAGTACATTTGAACGGGGTCCAAACGCCCTGTGTCGGAAGAAGTGCACTACTATGTAATGAACAGGGCGGCGTTTGGGACGCGAGCCCTTTGTTGATTGGTTTCAGTGTTGCCCGCTGCCAGACCTCATTCCGGGACAGTGGTTTCGGCCCACGGAGAAAGAATAGCAACGCAGCGCGCGCTCCCCCAGTTTGGTTGGCGGTTGGTTCACCGCTCCAGAAAACACACCACTCACTCACTCGTCCGACTCACTCATTACGATCCGTAACCTAAACGGGGCGGAGGGAGTCTTGCGGCGGCGTTTCCATGTGTCCTGGATAGTTGATCGAGCGCCGAGAGGACGGTTTAATGTGCGTGATAGACCCCAGAGACAGGACCACGGGGAACGGGCTGATGAGGAGGCATGTGACCCGCAGACTGTAGCTGGATGGATGGGTGCGCCACTGACTGGGCCGTGCCCTGGGAGCCATACGGCACCAGCTGGAGGGGGGCACAGGGTGAGGCGGGGGAGGCGAGGGGTGTGGGACAGTGCGGAAGCGTTTACAAACGCTGCCTCCCTAATAATGAAATATGAAACCAGTCGTACGTTGCCGTTTCAGTGGGTGAATACATATCCATGTCATGGCCTATCTATGGTAAGAAACCACTGGTCTAATGGTAGTGCCAGCGTAGTGCCAGCTTAGTGCCAGCACAAGGGCCAGCGGTAGTGCCAGCATAGTGCTATTCAGGGGACGTTCAGCCATACATGTGCTGCCCTAGCGGCAGAGCCTAGCGGCAGCCACTCCGCTTCCTCCCTGCCTCATCTCACAGGTTCACTCACTGACCCACCTACACACATCGCCCCTTTCAGCAAGCCGTTGTAAATTGCAATGCAACCACGTTTCTCACCTGCTTTATGATGCTAATAGCGCTAGCGCTACCTCCACCCATTTAGTGTAATGATGCTAATGTTGCTGAAGATGTATCCCCATTTTTTTTGTATTATTAGGCTAGTAATGCTAGCTCATATTTGCTTATTTCGCAATGACCCGCTGACTTCAGTTGTTTTAAACCATTGGAATTTTTGTTTAAGCTATTGCGACAACTCCTGTAGGTGCGGAAACTGTAATTGAGTTATTTTTTTGGTTGGTTGTGCTAGTAGCAGTAGGCTTTGTGTTATTATGAAGCCTTTATTGACTCTGGCAATCAAAGACCTCTCACATTTAATATCCTTCTGCCAGCCTGACAGCTTTGTGTATTAAAACGCTAAACATGAATCGGATAGGGGCCCTGGCAAACTCAATTTGACACTGAGTAAAAGTACTTCACATTTTATTAGGGGGGGGTTACCTTGATAACCCTGCAACCATGGTTGCCTTCACAAAGTGCGATTTGGTGTGTATTTTGATCAAGTGTGAAATGTCGATGAGAAACAACACAGATGCCGGGACATGAGTTTTATTTCAGGTCCCAGGGAAAGGGAGTTGTTTGGGTGAGGGACTCATTTTATTTTTCATTTCTTTATTGTGTCCTTATCCGCTGAAACACTGATCCATTTGGCTGTGACATTCATTCTTGTCTCCGCGGAGGCCCCTGACACGCACTGCCATATTTCTGGCAAACACCACTTACGTACTGTATCTTGAAAAATGTGTGTTCAAGTATTTTTTTTTGCTTTTTTTCTATCCCTCAGTGCTAGCTGTCACAGACAGTGGCGGGCACCCTGTCCCCCGTGTTGTGCCCTACACACCATGGGCCACACTCAAACGTACATTTGGATCTCAAAAGTATTCAGCCGACTTGGACTTTTCTACATTTTATTGTGTGTAATTTAATCAATCAAAATTGATTAAATTAGGAGCTTTTTAAGGGAGAAATAAAATTTAAGAATGTCACAGAATCAAAAAAGTCCAAGTGGAGTGTTTTAAGAGCCCCTGTAGGGCACTTCTAAGGTTGTGATTGGGACACAGACAGTGTTTTTGTCTGGGTATTAATGCTTTAATGGTTGTTGTTTCAAGTTTTATTACAATTTATTACAATACTCAAAACCGCTTCCATTAACAAAATACACAAAACCATTTTGTTAAATCCCAGAAGGAAGACCATTGACTCTCAACCATAAGAACTATTCACCTGTTTTCTCTTCCATTGTGAAACTCTATACACAATGTTCTCTGGAAAGCACAATTTTCAGCAGGTTGTCATTTGGAAAATGACATTCAACAGCAAAACTCAAATAATCATAATTCCAACAGTCCCAAAAAACAACTGCCAAGGTGTAAACCCTGACTAACATGATTACTCAACAAGCAATCAGGATGTTGGCATGATTAAAAAGGGCCACAGGTAAGCTCACCTGTGTTTTAGAACAATGGATGACAACATCAGAGGGAAAGGCAGAGGAAGAATGGGAGAAGCTGGACAAAGGATGGGAAGAAAAAGACGAACAATGAACTCTAATTAGATTTGTGACACTGTACTTGACCATGTTCTTCTGGGTGGTATAATAATGAGGAAAGCCAAACCTAAGCAGGTCTGCATGGGTGCCTCTGATCTTACATTCTTCACAATGGTTGCTAAAGACTCCACAACATTACAGACAAATAACAAGTTAGTAACTGCAGCCACTAGTAACTGTTTTAGTAACTGCAGCCATTACAGTAAGCAGACTGTCGATAAAAATGGCCCTAAAAGTCAAATAAAATGTCAAATAACGATTAAAACAGTGAAGTTACACTGTATATGACTCACAATGTCCTTGTAACTCTACCATAAGACCCTTTTGATGGATGCCTCATGAATCTTGTACCTAAAAAACACAATCTGAGATGTCACTTGGTTGTCAGTAAACTGTTGCTGAGCCTCCTGTTAAGTGTTACTTAAAAGAAAAGATGGGTTTAATTCATCTCTTTAACTTAATAACATGTAAATACACCATCTGTCTTCTTTGCTGTTTATTATTACAAAAAACATTTGTTGTTACAAAAATAAATATGTGCAATTATGGTGCGCAAGGTTATTAGAGATTTGCCCAGGAGGACTCACAGTGGTTATTGCTGCTAAAAGTATTTCTAACATATATTGACGTGAGAGTAAGTGCTGAATTTACAAAGGTCTACGTGTTTACAGTAAATGAATCTGTAGTAAAAGTATAAAACTGGACATGCAATCTCTAACACTTGGCCTAGAATTGTTAGTGCAAAGAGCTGTGAGACTGTTCATAAAGCTCCACACCTGTTGTTGTCGCCTGAAGCAGGGGAGACTGTCCTGTCGCTTTCCAGCTGTTGCTCTCACACTGAGAAGGTTCTGCAGTAAACATATTTGATTTTCATGTTTCTGCCAAGGACAATGACAGCAGATCAACACATTTCAACGACTGGCATGTGCTGTATTATTAAAGTCATACCACAATGTATTTTTGTCAATGCATTCTGCCTTTGCTACTCAAACTCAGTTTACTGTATCCACTTAGAGACGCAGTCTGGGACTTTTGCCATTAGGAGTATGCCTGTTTAAACCTCTCATTTCAGGTTAGATAACCTAGAGATGGAGTCACTATAATACTTCAGTTAGCTATGAATTTCTATGTTTGAAACCATGTGTTTCTTATGACATGGTGCACAAATCACATTGTACAACATTTTTGGGGACCTTTCTTGGCTCAACAGTGCTACTTTTACAACCAGTGGCCAAACTTCACACATTGCATCTTTCAACATCATAGCATTCACTTTTTCCAACCCTGAAAGCTAGCAAGGGTTTGTATAACTAGCAACAGAACGCAAAACACCCAAATGCTCACACAGCTAACAACTCTTTCATGTTGGATACGCCGCTGAACTTGAGAATAGTTACTTAAGACAAGACATCATTGGTTTACTACTGTAAGAAATTCAGCCGTTCGTATATTGTTGAAATAATGATCACATACCCGGTCGTCAAGGGAGAGAGTAATTTATTTATTGCAGCATTTGATAGTCTATTGTTCATGATGTTACAGACACGATATAACAAACTCGATCTTACAAACTAGATCTCAAACTTCAGGTCGTCCTCAACTTAATAGACATCGCAATCCATAATACACAAGCCAGTACTGTAAGCCCATTGGCTGATTACTGTCGCACTTTGACTGAACGTGACTTCCTGTGTACAGATAAACGGATGTTCTCTTGCGTATAATTCTACACTACCACTACCATTACTACTGCAGTCACAAGTACTACTATATAACCATAACAACTCAAACACTCACACATTTTCTGTAAAAAAAAATTACATGTGTATATATATATATATATATATATATATATATATATACATGTTTCCTGGTTGGTAACACAGGGAATGCTGGTAATATTCTGCCTATTATAACTCACAAACATCCCAGAGCAACAATAGACAAGAACTGACACACTATCTGAACAAAACCATTTCAATATACCAGAACTGACACGCTATCTGATCAAAAATATATCTTACAACTCATTCCAGAGCAGACCACAGCAGACAGATTTTACACTGCTTATTATTCTGTGGGTTATTGGTGGCTTGATGTGGCTGTGTGTGTGGGTGTGTGTAACACAATGTGTGTGTGGTTGTCCGTAACACAATGTGTGTGTGGTTGTCTGTAACACAATGTGTGTGTGTGGGTGTGTGTGTGGTGGGGTGGCGTATCCCACTGCTGTGCAGCCCACACAGACGGCAGTATTGTGTCTGACAGAGACTGTTAACCATTCTGTTTGTTGTGTTCATTCAGCCGTAACCATGGGACTTAGCTGTGTGTGTGTGTGTGTGTGTGTGTGTGTGTGTGTGTGTGTGTGTGTGTGTGTGTGTGTGTGTGTGTGTTTGTGTGTGTGTGCGCACGGGTGCATCCGTGTGTGAGTAAGTGATGGCTGTTTCATATGTTTTGTTGTGAACAGCTAACTACCCATTGGCTGCAGCATATTAATATTTATGCAAATTCATCTCCAGATTGGCTTCTAGCACTGGCTACTACCAGATTGGCTAATAGCATCTGATAGGGCTAGCAGCTACACATCTGACATCTAACGCACGGGCTCTTGCACGTATGGCAGTTCAAACCAAGCCTGTGGTATAGTAGGAATCACATAGCTAGCCATTTTCTCATTTTGAAAACATGATAAAATAACCCGACCTCCCAAATAGGTGTATGGGTGAGATTGAATGCTCGCTTCGTGGACATAAAAAGGCTTCATAAAAAAAAAGACTTGTTTCAGCAACCTATAATGGTATTCAAATCACCATGCGTGCAACCAGTCTATTTCAGGCAATATCAACAGTATTCTGACATATTATACAATGTAATCATAATTTGAATGCCATTGCATAATCTTATGGGGAAGGCCTACAAAATGCATTATTCTTAAAGTGAAAATGATGGCAATTTAACAACATTGAAATCGTATTAAAATATGTTCAAATACACCCTCCATGCATCTGGACATATTTTCTGAAAGGCAATCACATATACTGAACTCAAAATGTACTTGGACAGTGACATGTTTTTTTTGTGTTTATGGCTCTGCATGTAATACCCCCATTTTAGTGTGACAAAAGTACTTTTACAGTTGGCTTTACAGTTGTTATCATAAAACATGAGTGCTTGTGTCTGACAACATGAGGACCAAAGAAGTTTCAATGTGTGTCCAGCTGTCCCATTATGAGGCAGAACCATCTGAGTAAATGTATATGAGACATAACAAAAAGGTGGGCCAAAATCATCTGATATATTAAGAATAAGGAAGCACTGGTGAGCTCAGAAATGGCAAACAACCTGGTAGACCAAGGAAGACCTCTACTGTCGACGACATAATGGACACCCACAGTAACAAAGAAAAAACAACTGTCCAACTGATCAGGAACGCTACGAAGGCGGTAGACTTGGATGTGTCAACCAGTGCAATCTGCAAAAGCCTTACAGCAGCCGGACTGCGTTGTGCAACAAAACACTAGTTAGTCTGAAAAACAGGATGGCCTAAAAAGTATCAAAAAAGCCTGCAGAGTTCTGGATAAAAGGTGCTGTGGACAGATAAGACTGTGATTAACATGAACCAGGGTGATAATGAGCAAAGTGTGAAGAATTTTTTTTTAACTGACATACCACATCATCTGTGAAATGTGGAGGGGGTGTTGTGTTTTAGGCATGTATGGCTGCCACTGGAACTGGCTCAATTTTCTTAATTGATGATGTAACTGTTGACAGCAGAAGCAGTATGAATTCTGGTGTGTGCAGAAACATCTTGTTCTGTTAAAATACAAAGGTCCTCTCTAAACAAATTTGATTTCATGTCTTCAAACACACAGTGCCATAGCTAGCAAGGAGATTTTGTCAAAGGCAACAAGTGGAAAGTTTTTGACTGACTTAGTAGGTCACCCAAAATAAATCCATTTTATCATACCTTTCACATGCGGAAGACAAGACTGAAGGCTAAAAAGGCACATGAACAACCAGGAAGTGAAGATGGTCCTTAACGTCATCCTTAACGTTGTGTGATGTCTGGAAGAGCATCACCATACTTAAAGTCGTGATGTATGGAAGAGCATCACCATACTTAATGTCTTGTGATGTCTGGAAGAGCATCACCATACTTAACGTCATGTGATGTCTGGAAGAGCATCACCATCCTTAATGTCTTGTGATGTCTGGAAGAGCCTCACCATCCTTAATGTCTTGTGATGTCTGGAAGATTATCACCATCCTTAATGTCTTGTGATGTCTGGAAGAGCCTCACCATCCTTAACGTCTTGTGATGTCTGGAAGAGCCTCACCATCCTTAATGTCTTGTGATGTCTGGAAGAGCATCACCAACCTTAACGTCATGTGATGTCTGCAAGAGCCTCACCATCCTTAACGTCTTGTGATGTATGGAAGAGCATCACCACCCTTAATGTCTTGTGATGTCTGGATGAGCATCACCATCCTTAACGTCATGTGATGTCTGCAAGAGCCTCACCATCCTTAACGTCTTGTGATGTCTGGAAGATTATCACCATCCTTAATGTCATGTGATGTCTGGAAGAGCATCACCATCCTTAATGTCTTGTGATGTCTGGAAGAGCATCACCATCCTTAACGCCTTGTGATGTCTGTGGGTTGCTGACTTTAGGCAATCATTGCATCTAAAGAATAAGTCCTAAACATGACTCATTTACTATACTCCTCGTCCAAATACTTTTAGCACACCAAAATGGGCAGACTGTATGCAAAATGTGCTATAATTTCCTAACTGGTACAGCCAATATGGATTGCCGAAGCAGGAGGCCAAGCCGAGTCTCAACGGCCGGGCCAACGGCACCGCTGTATCCAAACAAGGTGACCGTATCGCCAATGGGATCAGCAACGGATCCATTCATCATGAAAATGGCCATGTGGGCAAGATGAAGAAGTACTAGGGTCTTTGGGAAAGAACATCCAGGACGTATGAGTACGAGATCCAGCCATCTCCCATGGATTCCTAAGAATGTTTTGGCAATGTTTCTTTTTCCAATCCTTTTGTTTTATTCCCTACAGCAACATTGGGAAATGAAGCGGTCAGTGATTTCACATTCAGTTATACCTCTAGTTAAAATTACCTCTAGTTAAAGCTGACAGTCTGTACTTTAATCCCATAGCCATTTTTTTCATTTCAAATCCAAAGTGCTGGAGCCAAACAAAAAACAAAAAAGGTGTCATTGTCCAAATAATTTTGGATTTAACTGTAGGCTTAAGTGATGGACCTGAGACAATGCGGGGAAGGCCCAGGTCTGGCTTATCAACTCTATACAATGATGTCTTAGGAATGTTGTGTTGCCCTCTCCAACTCTCCTTCTGTTACCTCTGCGATCTTTATATATCCTGTGGTCCTGGAATCTGATTGGAGGTTAAGTTTACAGTAATGCTATTGGGCAACAATTTAGATTTGGTGTCCAGAAAGATGCGTAGAAAGGATTAGATCAAAAATAATTTTACTTTCCTTGTTACTTTCGTCTGTAATGAGTGCCTGCCTGTCTGTTTCCCCCACCCGAAGGTATATTTGTTATTTCATTTAATTCATATATTTCCCCCACCATGATATATATTTTTTGCTCTGCCTATTCATAATGCCTTGTCAACTGAGAAATGTGTAGGATGTGGTCTCCTAGTGGATGCTGGGTGAATTGCAACACTTACAGTTACATTCAACTCCCCTGCTCACCAGTCCTGCCAGTATTTTACTTACTGATTTTGGTTGAACAGCTTCAAACAGACAGAAAAACAGGATTTAATTAGATAACGAACACATCTTTCAGACATACTGATGGAAGTAAGGGAGGGTGCTAATATTCTGGTCCAGAGGACTGAAAATGTAAGGCCCTGTCACCTGTACATGCTGTATATTCACCCTGTACACCTCTACATACTGTATATTCACTCTGTACACACCTGTACATACTGTATATTCACTCAGTACACACCTGTACATACTGTATATTCACTCTGTACACACCTGTACATGCTGTATATTCACTCTGTACACACCTGTATATACTGTATATTCACCCTGTACACACCTGTAGATACTGTATATTCACTCTGTACACAACTGTACATATGGTATATTCACTCTGTACACACCTGTACATACTGTATATTCACCCTGTACACCTGTACATACTGTATATTCACACTGTACACACCTGTACATACTGTACATTCACTCTGTACACACCTGTACATACTGTATATTCACTCTGTACACACCTGTACATACTGTATATTCACTCTGTACACACCTGTACATACGGTATATTCACTCTGTACACACCTGTATATACGGTATATTCACTCTGTACACACCTGTACATATGGTATATTCACTCTGTACACACCTGTACAAAGAGGGAATAAATATATACACAAAAAAGAATAAATGTATAATTATTGTTTTTTTTAAATTAGAAGGGGTCCTCGGCTAACATATTTCAAAGTCCTTGACTTGAAAAAGCCCAGTCTAAATTATAGAACAAGGAGATGTCGCTGTGGGTTGTTTTCAAAATTCTGGCTACTTCCCTAAATCCCCAGTTAGTAAAGAAATCCTGACTGCAGGAATTTGGATTTTGTGCCCTTCTGACTCAAGCCCCTGGGATTGTCTGTAAAGTTAATGGAATTTTGCAATCCCAGCTATGGAATTTCTGTGTCTGGGTTTTCTATTCTTTTTCTATTCGTCCCTTCATTCGTTTTCTGTTCAGGATATACAAGCATAAGTATCCCTTTAAACCCACAACCCTTGTCATTCCATATAATGGTCGAAAATTGCATGTGTTGTCATTGCTACGCGCCAGAAATAAACTGCAATGGCTTTCCAGAAACAACTATATGTTTTTTTCGGTGTTGTACGGGTCTCAGCTGACAGCCGTTGTGTTTGTTCCACAGGTAACAATATGTCCCCATTCATCCAACTAATCAAGCTACTTTAGCAAAATAAATTCTCAATGTACGAAGAATATTGTAAATTGAGCTGTCAGTGTGATCTGAAAGATGAGACGTTGAGGATTATAATGAACACTGCTTAGGTATTATATATGCAAATCATACTCCCCAAGTCAGTGTGCTCTTAATATTTACATATTTGATAACATGCGCTATTTACAGTCTGAACGTTCATGTTCTTTGTTTGATGGAGTGTTACGTCATAGGACATCTTATTGTATAACTGAGTGCATCTAGACTATTTTACATTTTTTATTCTGCTGGTGTACAAGCGTCAATGTAAAATGCACATAAAATGAACTGTGCACAACAGGTTTTGGTTATGTCATTTGTGTCCTAACCTTACACCTTAGATGATTTCCCCATAACCTCAAAACTTCCTTTCCATTGCTATCATGGTAATGCATTATATATTTCTTCTCTTAGAAACATCTTAACATGACCCTCTCCATATATACGGGTAATTTCCATAAAAATGTTTGCCAAAAATAAACTGTCAAGGTTAGCACAGGTATTCATTTTGGAATCATTATGCTTGGAAGTTAGGTTGTGCAACACCTCTCTGATACAGTTAAAGTTACAAAGCCTAGATTAGGTCCGACTTTATTGTGAGACATTAGACAAGTTTTCTGACCCTCTGTGGTCACCAACAGCAATTCCTGTAGCAGTACGGGGGTTAAAGTGATCCTTTGTTGTGTGTCATTTGGGAGAGCAGTTTTAGTGGGATATTACTGGACTGGTCCTCTGGCTTTATCTTTTGAAGAAAGGAAAAAAAATGTTAGTTAATTCAGAAAGAGCCCCAGTATTAGCCAGGTACACATAATTGTCCGTCTTAAATTGTCTGCTTATTTTCTACAAGACAGTACGATAAGATCCCAAAGGCCCTCGTGAAAATAAGTGAACTACAAAGGGAATATGACGCCATCTGGGCCACAGCACATGATGCTTCCTCAGGCAGTTAGAGAACAAACAACGAGATCAACAGTCAGTTTAAGAAGAGCTCTGTGGAAGAGGCCAGAGAGACTCTCCGCTCCCTCAGGCGTGTGTAACAGTGTGCTTACCGTATGCCGCAGCTTCTGAGACACTAATTATAGCCACTGTTAATGTATAATGGGGTATAATGCTTTGAAACCAGTTCGTTTTCTCCCTGTGCACACTCAGCACAGTCGTTGCCTCATCTGTTCATGTAACCCTCACTGTCTCAGATCATCTCTCTCTTCACCTCCTCTCTTCCTACTCCACCTGCTCCTCTTCCTCTCACAGCCCCTTCTACTCTAGTCCCCTCTCCCTCTTCATACAACCCAAACCCTGCTGTCCTCCATCTCCTCCTTCATCTTTATTCTCTGTGGGACAGGAACTCATATACACTTTTAGTTCTTAATGATGGGAACTATTTTATAGCCAGTATTCTAATGTAGAATAGATATTATTCTAATTTAAAATAGAAATTATTCTAATGTATAATAGATAGTACTCTAATTTAGAATAGATCATATTCTAATGTAGAATAGATGGTATTCTAATGTAGAACGAATGTAGAATAGTGTTCTAATTTAGAATACTGTCTACTCATGTGTAGTACTTACAGCACCCACTTTGAAGAGCTATGTACAGTAATTTTGCAGAATATGTAGAATCTTAAAAAACATATTCAGACATATTAAATACTAAAGTAATGTCTGCAAAACACACATTGATTTGTATAAACCTCACCCATTCCCATCCATTCTCGAGACTTCTATGATACAGAATTAGGAAATCATACTCTTATATTTCCAGTTTTCTAAACAAAAACAACCCCTTACTTCTATGTACAACCCCATTTCCAAACATGTTGGGACACTGCATAAAATGTAAATAAAAACAGAATGCAATGATGTGCAAATCATGTAATCCCTATATTGAATAAAAAAAAGTAGAAAGACAACATATCAATTGCTGAAACTGAGAAATGGTAATGTTGTAGGAAAAATATATGCCCCTTTTGAATTTGATGCCAGTAACATGTATCACAAAAAAGTTGGGACAGGGGCATGTTTACCACTGCGTTGCATCAATCTCTTCTTTCAAGAGGTGATGCATTTGGGAACTGAGGACACCAATGGCTGTAATTTTGAAAGTGAAATGTTTTCATTCTTGCTTTGTATAGGATTTCAGCTGCTCAACTGTTTGGGGTCTCCTTTGTCATATTTTTCATTTCATAATGCACCAAATGTTTTCAATGGGCGACAGGTCTGGACTGTAGGCAGGCCAGTTTAGCACCCAGACTCTTTTACTACAGAGTCATGGCGTTGTAATATGCGCAGAATGTGGTTTGGCATAGTCCTACTGAAATAAGCAAGGCCTTCCCTGAAGAAGGCCTTCTGGATGGTAGCACGATGCTCCAGAACCTGTTTATATTATCCAGCATACCATCATGGATGCTGGCTAACAAGCCGGAAGTGTCCTCTCCACTCTCTACTCTTCACGATCATGGACACACGGCGTCCATGATTCCCAAACATTATCTCAAATTTTGATCCGTCAGACCACAGAACAGTTATCCACTTCACCTCAGTCCATCTAAAATAAGCTCAGGCCCAGAGAAGGCATCAGTGTTTCTGGATGATGTGTATGTATGGTTTCTTCTTTGCATGGTAGAGTTCTCACTTCCATATGTGGATGCAGCGATGTACTGTGTTCACAATGACAATGGTTTTCGGAAGTGTTCCTGAGCCCATGCAGTGATTTCAACTACAGAATGTTGTGTGTTTTTAATGCATTGCCACCTGAGGGCCCGAACATCACGGCCATCCAATATTGGTTTTCGGCATTGTCCCTTGCGTACAGAGATTTCTCCGGATTCTCTGAATATTTTAATGATATTATGTACCGTAGATGATGAAATCCCCAAACTCTTTGCAACTTTACGCTGAGAAACGTTATTCTTAAATTGTTGTACAATTTGCCCGCACAGTCTTTCACAGAGTGATGAACCCCTCCCCATCTTTACTTCTGAAAGACTCATCCTCTCTGGGATGCTTTTTTTATGCCCAATCATGTTACTGACCTGTTGCCAATTAACCTAATTAGTTGTGAGATGTTCCACCATGTTCTCTTTGGTGTTACACAGCTTTTCCAATCTTTTGGTCCCCGTCACAGCTTTTTGAAACGTGTTGCTGGCATCAAACTCAAAGTGAGAATATATTTTTCAAGAAACAATAAAAATGTTAAATTTGTTGTCTTTGTACTATTTTCTGTTGAATATAGGGTTTAAATGATTTGCACATTTTTGCATTCAGTTTTTATTTCCATTTTTCACAGCATCCCAACTTGGGGTTGTACAAACATTATAAAAAAACACTGTAGTCAATTTCCACAAAAGAACTACAGTATTTCATTGTATTAAAGAGGGCAGTTTAACAATACTACAGTAGTTATACAACAGTAAACTATTGCTGTCTTTAAAGACGCTACAGCGCGTTAAATACCACAGCCCGCTAAATACCACAGCTTAAGCCTGCCAAAACACTACAATGAATACTAAAGTCAACGGAAACATTACTGTGAATAATAGTAATATCTATAGCATTCCTAGCCTGTGTATATGATGGTACAGAACGTTTTCAGGGGATGTCAGTGTAAAAGCAGTGAAACTGGGGTAGTCAAAAAGCGCACGTGCAGCCATCCAAATACATGCTGTGTTATTAAATGTAGAGCGAGCAGCTGGCACGATTAAGATGAATAAATAATGTAGCCTCCTTTTGTATGGGCAGGGAGAACACACACACACACACACACACCGTTCAGTGCTAATGTTCCGGAAGCACCCTGTGGTGTCATGAATACTCCTGTAGCCTGGAATCTGGATGATCCAGATGTTTTCACCCGACATTTCTTTACATCCTACTGCCATAAGAAAAGAGTGGAATGTTGGCACAAACAGCCTGAAAAAACTCTGTACAGTAACAAGCTACTGGTGATGTTGTTAAATGTTTAATACAGTGTCTCAGTCAGCCACTCCATCAGCTACTGGTGGGACAGACAGCTTGAGAAGAGAAATTGTGTTCTTTCAGTAGGAATATATAACCCACATTGGAAGCCCCCCCCCCCCCCAGAGGGAGTTCAGGTACCAACCAGTCACCTTCTACTCTCCACCTTCTAGGTCGGTAACCATGCCAACAGGACTCCAGGAGGACCGATAAATGATACATGTGTCGCTGGGCCTCCACCAGCGCCGAGGCCCTTACGTAATGATGTCATGATCAATGATGCAACAGCGCCCCCCCCCGTGCCCCCCCACCCCGCTTCTCACTCATACAACCTATCAGAAGTCTTTCGAATGGGACTTCCACCCCACAGCTGTTACTCTCATGAACGGGTTCTGGATGGCTTGTCCAGGCCAGGCCAG
>JACXGI010001674.1:37221-58959 GCA_016801175.1 Esox masquinongy
GGGAGGAGTAGAGAGGGAGAGAGGAGGGAAGGGGAGGGTTAGAGAGGGAGAAAGAGAGAAAGGGGAGGGATTAGAAAGAGAGAGAGAGAGGAGAGGAGGTTTAGAGAGGAAGGGAGAGAGAGAGGGATGGGTTAGAAGGAGAGAGAGGAGGGGAGGGTTAGAGGACGAGAGAGGAGGGGAGGGTTAGAGGACGAGAGAGGAGGGGAGGGTTAGAGGACGAGAGAGGAGGGGAGGGTTAGAGGACGAGAGAGGAGGGGAGGGTTAGAGTAATACTTAAATGGTACATTATACAACGAGGATGAAAACAGTAATAATCCTAATAATATTTAGTTAATATATGTAGTCAATAGTGGTTGAACGGTGTAGTGCGTTCATGCATTAAACTGTTCCCCCCTTGTCCGCAGGTTGTCCGCAGGTTGCCGCGCCTCTGTTGCGCCTGACGAGTAGTTACACACACCTGGTGTCCCGGCTCTAAAACGGGCCCCGATCACTAGGGAACACTGAAAACAAAGCTGTAGAACTGTGGGGTGCACTCCTGCATGCATACCATGTCTGTGAACTGAAAAGAATCAAGCCAGAGGACGGCTACCTACTGTAGGAGGTTGGACTGAAACTCAGCAAACCTCCGTCTCAATCTTATGTCCACGCCTGCAGGTGAAAAGACACACGTTTGATAGACCCTCGCAGGAGATGAGGTGGGTGTGAAGAAAGAGTATTGACCACTTTTTACAGTGTGAGTGTGGTCAGTGTCAGAAGCGGTTGGAACAGTTGCACAAAGAACCCACGCAGAGAAACAAGAGAAAGTGTATGTGTGTTAGTGTGTGTGTGTGTGTGCGATTCAATGTCCCAGATGATCGATCTACACGCCAATATTTCTCTCTTACCCTCTGTCTACAAGTTGCTCGCCCACACCTTACTGCAGTTCGTAGATAAAGGCATTCTTTCTCTCACAAACTGTAGGCACACAGACAGACTAGGCATCAATGAGCCTATTTTCTGACTACAAACTGGAATTGATTACTTTAACACGTTTGAAACTCGTTTTTGGACAGTACAGACGACTTCTGTGCCTAATCCCATAGTGTAAGGATAGAGAACATGGTCTTCATTGTGTACGAACCTCCTAGCTTTGTGACCACTCTGTGAAGCTAGAGCCTGTGGGAGAGGCGGCTTCTAGCAAAGATACTTTGCTAATGTTTTGCTACTGTGCATACAACCCAAAAGGATCTGAGAGAAATTAGGAACCAAACTGGTCGAGCAGTGAGAGAGAATGACCGGGCCGTTGCACACATCACAGTACCTCATCATCCTGATTCAAAAAGGAAGTGGGTAGGGGGAGTGTTGGGTGGACTTATACTGTTGCCAGACGTACCCACCTGTTGAACATGATAAACGCTTAACAGTGATGAGGCGAAAATGCAACCAGGCTAAAACATTACAGAAACAGGAGACCTTTTGAAAATACAGTAGGAGGTTCCTGGGATCTAATTGATTATATAGCAACTGTACTAGCCCATGGACAAAGCTACAGTAACAGCAAAGAGCACCTGGCAGATATGAAAGCGACTATCTACTGGCACACGGAGAGCTTTGGCCACATTATTGGAGGATCTGCACTTATTCTCTGTCTTTATCATTGGGTGCGTCAGAACCACGAAGTTTAAAGGCAATAATTTTCTATCCCAATCTTTATGAACACATTATACAGTATGTGTGTTTCTAAATTAGAAGACAATTTCCTTTACAATGTGTCAGTCTACCTTGTCAAGATTCTGATTATTTTTCCAGATGTAAAGTCTTGTAGAAATGTGTTCATGAATGACTTCGTATTTTTTTCCCCAGCGGTGGTTGAGCGGCTTTCTCAAACCCAAAACCCACATGCCGTGCCAACGGTCTTGAGTGCACCCCTATCTTGTGTTGTATTCATGCCGGTTGGACAATGGGTTCTGTCAGCTCAGTAGGAGGCTCCAGTCAATAATAACGCGTGTGAAAATGGTCCTAATTGAGGAGAATTTGAGTTTCTTGGACCCATCCCTTATGTGTTAAGTGATTCAATGTGATTGCACAAATTTTCACTTACACTAGTTAGGTTGATACCGGCAGAATCATTGCTCCTCTGGCTCAGCCACATGGCAGTGTCTGCCTGCATTCCTGTACGACAGTGGAGGAGTTGGCCAGAGCCTCCCTCCTCCTGGACTCGCAGAGAATAAAATGTTCCACTGGGGAAGGACACCATGGACAACTTTCTGGGCTTCGAGTTGAATGGCCAATGACCACTCAGAGCAAAGGACAGACTTCCAAGACCCTGAAGGTTATCAGAATGACAGCACATATTCACCACATTCGGTCGTCAGAGGAGGTTAGATTGACACTGATGGTAACGTGTTTTCTACCGTGCCAAATTTGATCACGGGTTTTCTATCATGCCTAGTAAGCCAACTATTGTTGATCTCAGGCGGATGCCGGAGGGTGGAGCTCACTGAGGACGTAGACTGCTCCTTCGATAGCTACACAGAGCGGGCTTTTATAGAAATGCTGCTTAAGTACCAGCCTTCGTAGTGAACTTGGACTCCTCAGACACAGTTGTAAGTCGAAAGTGATGATTCTTGGCTGATTCTTGGCGCTCTTGGCCACATACTGTACACAGGCTTGCGGTGCTTGGCCTCCAGATTATCGGCCTGCCAAAGTCAAAGATAAAGCAGTTGTCGAGGTACTGTTGCGTTTTAGCCGTCGTAAGCTGCCTAGCTGTTCGGAGATGTACCATTTTTTTCCCCTTGCTTTTGTGCCTATACATAGATCCCCCCTGAAACTATAAGATTGATTTGTGGATCAAAATGTGTCAAGTATTCGAGTATATGTGAACTCACAGCAGAGCCGGGGAGAAGAGTAAACGAGCGAAGGGGCAACGAGAGAAGAGGGCTGAGATGTGATCAGCCGGGCCATATTGAATTTCTTCAGGCTTTATATTCAGATGGGGTTCCTTGCAGCCTATGCTGCAGGTCTGCTATAATGAAAGAGCTACCACACACAGCAGGCCCTCAGATAAAGGCATTAAGAGTTATTGGTTTCTCTCCCAGATTCTTTATTCCAATTGAACTTCACCTTCTCCATTTTTATGGGAGGTTTTCAAGAATCCAAACCCCGGGGTGCAGAGGAAGAGATTCACTCAATTTGAGCGTGAAGAATTATATTGTCTGATAAGAGCTGAAATGGAAAGGGAATTGGCCACCTTTGAGAGAATGTTATTAGATATTGTCTGAGAGAGTTGTGAATGGAAAATGCTAAGAAAGTTAAACCCATTTCAAGCTCATTTAGAAAAGTGCTGGAACTCTGAAAAGCATCATATCCTGTATGCTACGCACAGCAATAAAATATTCATAGAGAATACAGTACAAATTGTAACCGACCCAAGTTGGTGAAATAGGAAGAGGAGAGAAAGAGAAGAGGGAGAGAGGAGGAACGAGGGAGAGAATTCATCACTGATTCTTTCTGAGCATTCAGTCAGCCCATTAACCTCTGCTTTCAGACCACAGCAACATCGCAAACTCCCTGAACAGAGCAAAACTCATCCATGAGGCATCAACAAACTGCATGCTATAAGGAAAAGCCACAGATGAAAATAAGAAAGCATGGAAACAAACCAAAGGATACTGGCCTAAAACAACTTCCCGGACAAGAATCTAGAAATCTATCCAACCAGTACACACAGAGACCAAGTAACCCCAAACAAATGCCTTTACCGTGTGAAAAAAGTAAACAAAGAAACACACAAAAAGGAAGTCTACGTAACTCCGCCCCCCTCAAGTCACGAGCAGGGTGGTCCAGATGGCTAAGCAGCTACTTCCCGGTGCACACATACTGCTGCAGCTGTTGTTCAAATCTGGCCCACTGCTCATTCAGCAACAACTCTCTCCTCCTTTGTTCCCCACTGTCTTTGTCAAATAAAGCAAAAAAGCAAAAAAAGCAAACACCTAAATTTGAAGGAAAAACACAATTAACTACTGTACATGTAAACACACGAAACAGGCTTTCAATTCAAAACGGACGTGTTTGGGTAAACCAGTACTACCACCTCCTCACCTACACACAAAGAATCAATGGCAAAAACAATGGTATGTCTGACAGTTTCCAATATTTCAACTATTATTAAAGATTCCCAAAATCCATTATCCGTGTCTAAACACGTGTAATGAACTACAGGACAAAATGCTAATCCTCTACTCCTCTAAAATGCTAAATGTCTGGCGTTGATTGTAATTTAAATGAAATGCTATAATATACAGACCAGAAATTAAAATTGCCAATCCTTAAACTATGTTAGCACTGGTATCTTTTCCAGTATTTAGAACCAATGTCTGATCAACCCCAATCCACAAAAGTGGAGAATAACTTGACCCCAATCATTTCCACGGAATGTGTCAACAGTGAGCTCTACAAAATGATCTGCCGTATCATCAACCGCAGACTCCCAATTTTCTCAGAAAATGTCTACACCAAATTGGATTCTTACAAAATGCGAGAGACCTTGTATACACCCAGTACACTCTAATTGACAAACAAACCCAAACAAAAGAAAAGTATTCTCATGCTTTGTTGATAACTTGACTCAGTTTGGCATGAGAGCCTGCTGTATAAACAGATGGAAAGTGGGTGTTTGGGGAAAACGTATTATCTAATGGATATACACAATAACTGTAGATCTAAATTGGCAATAAACAGAAAGATTTCTGTGTTAGGCAGATCTGGTTCCCAGAAAAGACAGGAAATGTGTCCGCTGCCCACAAAATGAGGAAACTGAGCTGCACTTTTGAACCTCCTGCCAAATGTACAGCCATTTAAACAAAAATACTGTCGCAAAGAATTAAAAGAAAAAACAAAAGTATGTGTGTTTACAAACTAGCCGCTATTAAAGACTACCTATATCCTTTGGATTCTCCAAATACAGTGAATGAACCACAGGACAAAATACAAACCCTCCCACCCAAAAAGGCCAGGGGGCTCATTTATTAACATTGTGTAGACAACAGAATTTAGAATGTATGTACAAAAGGTGTAATTTGTCAAACAATTCTATGAGTGTCCTACGCCCACCAACTTATGAACAAGATTGACAAATATCAATAGTTTTTAGCTTTAGTGCTCATAGTTGACCTTTGCTATTTGCATTTGTGGGAAATCTACAAGGTTGCAGTGGCCTGTATTAATAAAAGGCAAGAGAAACCAGGCATCCTAAAGAAATGTGACAATAAAATCAGGTATGTTTAGGTTATGAATAACATATCATAAAAGTTGTAATATGTATAGCCTATGAAATACAGCTGATAGAGGTATGAATAACAGTTTATAGAGAATGAATGGGTATAGTCAACAATCACCGTGAATGGGTATAGTCAACAATCACCGTGAATGGGTATAGTCAACATTCACCGTGAATGGGTATAGTCAACAATCACCGTGAATGGGTATAGTCAACAATCACCGTGAATGGGTATAGTCAACAATCACCGTGAATGGGTATAGTCAACAATCACAGTGAATGGGTATAGTCGACAATCACCGTGAATGGGTATAGTTAGCAATCACCGTGAATGGGTACAGTCAACAATCACCGTGAATGGGTATAGTCAACAATCTCCTAAACAGTACTACTTATGTAGCCTAGACGTGAGTTCCTTCATTCATCTGACCACCTTGCCACCACATTCATCTATTTCATGTCACATATAACCGTCAAATTAGTCAGCGGAAAGCTGTTCTGTTCACATAGCTAAACTTGTCTTGGGTTGGTGCTTTTAATGGCGACTTCAACCTGTTTGGGCTTGATGTGTGGATGACTGGATCATCCTTCGTGACATGACAGACTGATCAACAAGGTCCAACTGAAAAGAACCCATTCCCAAAAACCTGATTCTTGTCATCCGACATCTGGACTATTGAAATGCACTGCTGGTAGGGCTTCCAAAGTTCTCAGACATGGAGACAAACTTGACCTCAATCATTTCCACAGAATCTGTGTCAACAGCAGCCTCTGGGAGGTTCTCTGCAGAATCATCAACAGCAGAGTAAAACTGACTGAGTAAAACAATGAAAGGATTACAAAAGACACAGCATGTATACACTTGGCACTCTCTAATTGAGAAACAAACCCAAACAAAAGTCTTTGCAATGGTAATAATAAAAATAAATACTTTACTCAATATGTGACGATCTTCTGTATAAACTGATAGAAAGTGGTGTTCAAATGTATGATCTTATGTAATCAATATACACTATAATAATTTGGTTAAAACTGACAATAAGCACACAAATTTATTTCATAGGCCAACTTGGATCCCAAAAAACAAATTGGGATAAAGCTGCATTTTTCAATCTTTTTTAAGATGTATGGCCATACACACGATAAGGTGACAAAGAATCAAGAGACACATAACACTGTACACATGTATGATACTTTACACAATTCTGAATTACCTGTAGAAAAGTATTAAAACTCACTGGATTCCCCAAATAAATTGAATAAACTGCAGGACACAATATTAATCTTCCCCCGTAAAAGGCCTGGTGTTGGTTGTTTTCTAAATAAAAGGACAAAATATGCAGACTACAAATTCAAGTTAATTACCTCAAACTCTTAAAACTCTTAAAAACTTGAAGATGCGAAGGCCTTTTAAGCCTTGGCATCTTCAAGTATGTGGCACCAATGTCTGATCAAACACAATCCACAAAAATGGAGAAAAAATGAACCCAAAATTACAATGAAATCTGTGCCAGCAGACTCCAACATTTCCTCAGTGAATTTGCCCTGAGCAAATGTAAAATTGGATTCTTGCCAAAAGACAGACCATTTAAACACCCAGGAAGCATAAACCAAAAACAAGTCTTCTCATGCTTTTTTGATAGTAAAAATAGAAAGCTTTTGGTTAAATGTGGCTTGACAGCTTTCTGTATAAACTGATTGAAAGTGATGTTCGGGGAAAGCATACAATGTTATGTAATGAATATTTACAATTACTGTCTGTCAGAATTGACAAAAAACACAAAGATGTTTGCAACAGACAAACATCCTTCCTGGTTCCCAGAAAAACAGGAAAGGCCCACTAACCATAAAATTTGGTGGAAAGTGAGCTGCACTTTTGAACCTGAAGCTAAATATTTAACCTACATAACATTTTAAATGCTAATTCACATTTTGAACATCTAATAACTATTTTTTGAATGTATTCCAAAATGTTTGTATTTATTTGCATGTATTTTAAGCATTCATTTTGGTCTCTATGTTTCCCATGTCTTTAAAATCCCTCTGACTTGAATTGAGACACCGACTTGTTGGTATTTGCTTTGCTGAGCAGATCCATGCCAAGAAAGAAAACGCATCAGACCTCAATAAATCACCGCCTGGGCACTGGGCTAGCTCAGGAAGAGACTCTGCTCTTTTTCTGGATTAGCAATATTAAAGGACTATCTAGTAAGCGATATGCTAATGCTACGTCTCTCCAATAACTGTGTTTATCAATCCTCGTCTCACACTCACTGTCCTGAAGACAAGAATGATGAATGGCTTGAGCACAACCCTGAATTTACCCAAAGTCACTTCGGACAACATTTTAATCAGTGGTACTGAGGGAGTGAGGGAGAGTGAGCTGGAGAGAGTCAGAGGGGGTATTGATCAACAGGCATTTCCTTAAACCTCTGAGTTGAAAAACTGTTTACCAGGGTAAATAAAGTGATATCTCCGGTGTTGTTTAGCCGCAGAGAAAAGAAAGGGACAGAGAAAGCGTAGATGAAAAGATGAACTGAAAACAAAGAGCTATTATGTAGCCAAACAGATTTTGCTGTCCTATCTGGACTCCTTACCACAAGGATGCCCGTGATTGCCTTTGGAAAGTCCTTCAATCTGGATGCCATGTATGATCAGCCCATGAGCACAGCCAAGACATTCAGAACTATCAGTCCTCACTGAAATCCAAGGCCTGTTCTGACATGAAACAGGGCTTACTTCATTCAGAACGATCAGTCCCCACTGAAATCAAAGGCTGTTCTGACATGACACATTCAAAAACAAGGGGACACGTTTCTGCCAGCTGCCGGCGAAATGCATGCACCCCTTTAAATTAGAGGGATTGTTACAAAATATCTAAACTTACAATCATATTGTGTCTCCTTCTCTCAACAACACATTAAATAGGTTTATTTTATTTGGGAGATTTTCATTAAATTATCAAGAGGACACCGTTTTTGCCAGCTGCCTGCTAAATCAATGTTCCCTGTCAATCAAGCGGGATCAATCCGAAAATGTCTAAACTTAAATTGCTATGGTGTCTCTCCCTCACATAACACTTTGAGTTTGATATATTTCATTGGTGAGTAGATGTTCGTTCAATGAGATAGGGGGAACAGTTTCTTTCAGGCAAACTATGTACCCTGCTATGTTAAGATGGAATTTGCCCATAATTACAAAGTCTCTGACCAGATTCGAACCCACAACCTCAGCACTGCAAGACCCATGCCCTAAAGACACAGCTACACAGCCACTAGCAATGAGTAAAAGCATGCAGATCAGATTTTCAAATGGCAAAGGGACACCATTTCTGCCAGCAGCCGTCGAAATCCGTGCCCCCCTTTAAACTGGAGGGATTGTTACAAAAATGACTAAACTTATAATCATATTGTGTCTCTAACACTCCCTCCCAACAGATTCAGTAGGTTTATTTCCTTCATTCAAGTTTTTCATATTTAATAAATGTGCACACATTTCAAAAAATTTGGTTTTGTATGTGGATTGAAGGCAAATTTTTTAATTACTTATAAATTCAGTCTGTTGCATTACCAGATGTGGAGGAAGTGAAAGAGTTTGAATAATTGTGAAGACATTGTACATTCATACTTTCACCCCATCGGGAATCAAACCCACAAACCCAGCATCTTAAGCACCACTCTCCACCAACAGAGCTCCAAAGGTTCTGAATGAAAGCTCTATATATTACATTGCCCCGAGGCAGCCAACAATTCACACTTAAACAATTACCTGAAATATATTATTTCTATAATGGATTTTTACGTTCTGGCGGGTGAAGCGGTTGAGTGAAGCACTCTGGAGTCCACAGAATATGTATTTCTCAAGTAGAACCATATTTTGTCCCCTTCACCTGACACCGGTTCACTCACTTAAAAAAAAGTAATTTAATGGCTTCTAAAATCTGTATGATGCATCAATTATAACAGAGAGTACATCTGTTGTGTGGGCGAAACTATCACCTCCGGCTCTTACAATTGGCAATCCATCTCAGAGAGATATGTAGCTTGTGTAGCTGCACACGACAAACACAATTAACTTTCGGCTCATATTTTGGAAAAAACTGTGCCTTTTGTGGACGGTTACCCTCACATCAATGTGCTTGGAAATGCGTTTTGATTCATGTGAGAGAAGAGTAAAGACATCAACAATACAACCCTCCTCTCTAACCTCCTTTCTCTCCTGTCTCTCACTCCCTCTCTCCATACATCCCTCCCTTTCTCTCTCTGGCTGGTTTATTTATCAAATGATGATCGACTCCGCTCGGGTCTTTCATGTCAGTCCGCACGCGCACTCCAAGGAAATGTGAGGCACATTCAAGTTTGACAGATACAGATGTAGCCAATGGTCTTTTGGTATGACTGTGCAAAAAACAGGCCCACCGCAAATGCTGTCTGTCTCAAAGCCCAAAGTTGTGTTAGCCACGTCTGTCACGGAACTCATCTCACAGATGGCGCCCAGTGAATTCAGTCGTTCATAACCATTCAGTCCTAACTATGGAGACACGCTGCCAGGTCGTTCAGAGAACTGACTGCTGGATTTGTTTTGGTTTTCCTTGTTTCCTCTCTCAAGGACATCGCCGCGGTGGAGGATAATGATGTATTGTAATGCTTCTCGTTAACTTTGCATTGATATAGCAGCTTATCCAGCACAACGTAGTGGATACAGAGTGAGTTCATACACTTTCAGGACATCCCAAGTTGCAACCAAACCCAGAACATGGGTGTTGAAAGTGTCCAGCCCTACCAATTGTGGTGCACAGTCTCCTGCTAACTCTCTATCTCTTGCTAACTCTCTATCTCTTGCTAGCTCTCTATCTCTGGCTAACTCTCTTTTTCTTGCTAACTCTCTATCTCTTGCTAACTCTCTATCTTTCTAACTCTCTATCTCTTGCTAACTCTCTATCTCTTGCTAACTCTCTATCTTTCTAACTCTCTTTCTCTTGCTAACTCTGTTTCTCTTGTTAACTCCCTCTCTTAAGTATCTCGCTCTTTCTTTTGTCAGGTCCCTCTCAAGTCTCCCTCTGAAGCCTCTAAGCTTCCCAGAAATGTCCAGAAAAGTGCACATATTAATATTTGTAGCCTTAGAAATTAGGTTTATGAAATCAATAAATTGCTAACATATATACAGTGAGGGAAAAAAATATTTGATCCCCTGCTGATTTTATACGTTTGCCCACTGACAAAGAAATGATCAGTCTATAATTTTAATGGTAGGTTTATTTGAACAGTGAGAGACAGAATAACAACAAAAAAATCCAGAAAAACACATGTCAAAAATGTTATAAATTGATTTGCATTTTAATGAGTAAAATAAGAATTTCATCCCCTCCCAATCAGAAAGATTTCTGGCTCCCAGGTGTCTTTTATACAGGTAATGAGCTGAGATTAGGAGCACACTCTTAAAGGGATTGCTCCTAATCTCAGATTGTTACCTGTATAAAAGACACCTGTCCACAGAAGCAATCAATCAATCAGATTCCAAACTCTCCACCATGGCCAAGACCCAAGAGCTGTCCAAGGATGTCAGGGACAGGATTGTAGACCTACATAAGGCTGGAATTGGCTACAAGACCTTCGCCAAGCAGCTTGGGGAGAAGGTGACAACAGTTGGTGCGATTATTCGCAAATGGAAGAAACACAAAAGAACTGTCAATCTCCCTCGGTCTGCGGCTCCATGCAAGATCTCACCTCGTGGAGTTGCAATGATCATGAGAATGGTGAGGAATCAGCCCAGAACTACACGGGAGGATCTTGTCAATGATCTCAAGTCAGCTAGGACCATAGTCACCAAGAAAACAATTGGTAACACACTACGCCGTGAAGGACTGAAATCCTGCAGCGCCCGCAAAGTCCCCCTGCACAAGAAAGCACATGTACAGGCCCGTCTGAAGTTTGCCAATGAACATCTGAATGATTCAGAAGAGAACTGAGTGAAAGTGTTGTGGTCAGATGAGACCAAAATCAAACTCTTTGGCATCTACTCAACTCGCCGTGTTTGGAGGAGGGGGAATGCTGCCCCAAAAACACCATCCCCACCGTCAAACATGAAGGTGGAAACATTATTAAGGGGACAGGACACCACATCAAAGGGACGATGGACGGGGCCATGTACCATCAAATCTTGGGTGAGAACCTCCTTCCCTCAGCCAGGGCATTGAAAATGGGTCATGGATGGGTATTCCAGCATAACAATGACCCAAAACACACAGCCAAGGCAACAAAGGAGTGGCTCAAGAAGAAGCACATTAAGGTCCTGGAGTGGCCTTGCCAGTCTCCAGACCGTAATCCCATAGAAAATCTGTGGAGGGAGCTGAAGGTTCGAGTTGCCAAACGTCAGCCTCAAAACCTTAATGACTTGGAGAAGATCTGCAAAGAGGAGTGGGACAAAATCCTTCCTGAGATGTGCGCAAAACTAGTGGCCAACTACAAGAAACGTCTGACGTCTGTGATTGCCAACAAGGGTTTTGTACTAAGTACTAAGTCATGTTTTGCTGAGGGGTCGAATACTTATTTCACTCATTAAAATGCAAATCAATTTATAACATTTTGGACATGCGTTTTTTTTTGATTTTTTTGTTGTTATTCTGTCTCTCACTGTTCAAATAAACCCACCATTAAAATTATAGACTGATCATTTCTTTGTCAGTGGGCAAACATACAGAATCAGCAAGGGATCAAATAATTTTTTCCCTCACTGTATATATTGGCAATCTCTAAGACACGATATAAGACAATTCAGCAGTTGTAATAGAGGGACATAACATCCATAGGTTGTAATAGAGGGACATAACATCCATAGGTTGTAATAGAGGGACATAACTTCCATAGGAATTACAGAAATAAATAGGTTGGTGTTGCTTCATGTGTCCACATTCAAATGTCTAAGACAGTTTATAAGAGATCATAAGAAATTTTGTAGTGACTCTTACATTGAAGATGTTAAAAAAATCTGTTGGATACAGAGGATTATTCAGTTCAGCTAAGGCATTTATAAAAGTACCTCACCCAGTTATTGATAAGCACGCACAAATGAAGACGAGAACTGATAGAATGTTAAAAGATGGTGAAGGAGATGAAACAAAGGGAGTGTCTAATAAGTCTGGCGGAAAATGTGATTGTAATACAAAAGATTAGAAAGACCAATTCAGGTCCGTCTTTTATTGGAGCAAATGATTAATTTATCTCAAAACCTCAAGATGTAGCTTATTATTTTTACAAAGTGTTTTACGGATACAGTCATGATATGCCCCCACAAAACATTGAGCCTTCATACTCATACGTACAGAACCTTGTTAAAGGCATGCAATGTAACTTTGAAACATGTAGAATTAATGTCGGTGAGGTGAAAAAAATAGCTGTCCACCAACAGGGAGAAACTACATTGACATTATATACGGAAAATTACTGAGGATGCCAGCAAACAACATTCCCACTTCTATTTGCCATATCTTTCTGGAGAAAAATGTTCGTCTCTAAACATGGAAGGAAGAGAAGGTCATCCCACAGCCAGTATTGAAAGAAATTAATAAATAATAATAAGGTAGTTTATCTTCTTTTAAATGTTAGGTTCATTGGTCATGTAAAGATTTTTCTCCCAGTGGAGTTTAACCACCTGTCTGTAATGGAATCTAACCACCAGTCTGTAATGGAATCTAACCACCTGTCTGTAATGGAATCTAATCAACTGTCTGTAATGGAATCTAACCACCTGTCTGTAATGGAATCTAACCACCTGTCTGTAATGGAATCTAACCACCTGTCTGTAATGGAATCTAACCACCTGTCTGTAATGGAATTTAACCACCTGTCTGTAATGGAATCTAACCACCTGTCTGTAATGGAATTTAACCACCTGTCTGTAATGGAATCTAACCACCTGTCTGTAATGTACTCCTGTCTGTAATGGACACCTGTCTGTAATGGACTCCTGTCTGTAATGTACTCCTGTCTGTAATGTACTCCTGTAATGGACACCTGTCTGTAATGTATTCCTGTCTGTAATGTACTTCTGTCTGTAATGGACACCTGTCTGTAATGTACTCCTGTCTGTGAAGGACACCTGTCTGTAATGGACTCCTGTCTGTAATGTACTCCTGTCTGTAATGGACACCTGTCTCTAATGTACTCCTGTCCACTGTGGAATCTAACTTAGCAGTAAATCCAGGTATATTTAAAATCAAGTTGTCAAGACAAGTTGTCAACTATGAGTAGATTTGGTACCAGTAACAGCACAATAACAAAGTGTAAATGTACTTAATGATTACAATTAAAACTTTAAGCTTGCTCCCTTGGGGAATACCACACTTTCAAAATGTTATGTTAGAAAGACGTCCGTTAAAAAAGACCATCTGTTTAAAAGACATTTGTTCTTACAATAAGCAAACCAATAAGTAAAGGAGACAGGTCAGATGAGAAACATAGCACTATAAAGTGGGATTAATTAAATAGTTACACAGAGGCATATTTATATACGCTGAGCATTACAAATGAAGTCATTGTATGTCTGTTAGTTTGACTATATTGCCCAGGATCCCCCCTCTATGTCTAAAAGTCTTAATTACAGTGGGAAGCAAAATCTCAATATAATATAAAGTTATTGGTATGAAGACAATTGACTATATGACTCTGCCTTATCATAAATAAAGATTTACATAGTTTAATCATTGTTGATATGAATTGAACTAGTGAACAGAACATGCTTTGACGTCCTCAGTGGGGAGAATGAAAATCCTATGTCCATTTCTGTACCTTATTCATCCCTTTAAATCATTTATCTGATGTTTCCCCCCCCTCGATGAAACAGAGGACAGAGGGTCAATCGATTTACCTCTCCTCCCCTCTCCCTCACCTCACCTCACCTCACCTCACCCGTCTCCTTTCACACAATTGCACACAGAGAACAATTTAGTTTCAGTATGTTTTATTTATGACCAGGCCTTGGCTGGCTCTGCCCTGAGATTTCCACAGGCTGCTACACTGCGACCACAGCCCAGTCCTGACCCAGTACATCCCACAGCCTGGTCCTGACCCAGTACATCCCACAGCCTGGTCCTGACCCAGTACATCCCAGAGCCCGGTCCTAACCCAGTACATCCCACAGCCTGGTCCTGACCCAGTACATCCCACAGCCTGGTCCTGACCCAGTACATCCCACAGCCCGGTCCTGACCCAGTACATCCCACAGCCTGGTCCTGACCCAGTACATCCCACAGCCTGGTCCTGACCCAGTACATCCCACAGCCTGGTCCTGACCCAGTACATCCCACAGCCCGGTCCTGACCCAGTACATCCTACAGCCCAGTCCTGACCCAGTACATCCCAGCAGCCCAAGTCAGTGTCACAAGGATTTCAGATGAATCAGCAATCACTGAAGAGGTCAAGGGCACAGCGTTCCCCCTTCCTGCCACCTACCCCTGCCTCCTCCTACCTTCGGGGTCCCCCCCAGCCACAACCAGCCTAACAGTTTTCCCGTGCCCCCCCATCTTCAACCAGCCTCCACCTCCTCCATCAGCCGACCTGGAGCTTTTGTCCGTCCTCCACCAGTTTAGCAGACCCTCCCCAAGCAACCATTACCCCTCTCACTCTATCAACCTTCCTCAGCCTCTCCTAGTTTCTCTCATCAGTCCATTTTTTCCCCTGTGTTTCCTATGCTGTATTATTTCCAAGAAGTTGGAATAATACTGTGAAATTACATTTTGTTTTGGTGGGATGGAGTTTTGGCTTGCCTGGTGATCAGTGGGCGGTACATGGGCAATTAGACCAATAAGTCAGCAACATTCCAAAGCCCTCTGCCAATAACTGGTTTTTATTTCCCCACATCCATAAGAAATAGCAATCTCATGCTTAAGAAATTGCAATAAGATGACTTTCACCCTGGAACTGTCCTCTGCCACCAGCTCTTCTCCTGGCAGACTGTGGCCACTCACAATTAGTAGCCAGGTCACGTTACTGTGAAGCCTGAAGTCCAATAGTTACTCCTCTGCCGTCCCTGTTACTTCAGCTTCATTCAGGTCCAGTGTTACAGACGAGGTAAAGAGAGAATGATCCGGCTTTCAAGAGCTACAGGAGGGACAGTCCGAGGCTGACGTAGCCTCCAGTGATAAAGACGCTGTCTTGTCAGAAGTGACTGAGGGCATCCTAGAGGGCAATTCTGGTGAAATTTCTCCCAGCCACCTACCCTATTTTTCTGAGTGGAAAGAATCCCCTGTTGAGCAGTCAAGTTTTTGAGATGTTTGTCGCATTTCAGCCGATCACGGTGGACCCTCAGCACACAGTGCGTAGGGTTACAAACTCCAGATTGTCCGTAGTTGAACTGAATACTTTTCGGAAGCCAATGAAGGTTGGCTCCACAAGGACGGGCCGCAGTGCATTCTCCTGCATGTACAAGTTAAAAAATATTAATAATACACTTGGGTTGAGAGGGAACTTGCAGAAGATGAACCCATCTCAGCGCGTTCTGTTTTTAGGCGAGTTGGAATCTCTCATCCAGACAATAAAAGGGGAGTTTTGCCCTGCGCATCAGGGGGTCCCATTCCTACTTCCCCTATTTTCCATTTAATATTGTACCAAAAACAATCGCAGTAACTTAACATTGAAGGTTCTTAATGGTCACATAGAAATTCTTTGATATTAAGAATAAAGAATGGTTGCATTGAATCTTAACAGAATCCAAGGCTGCGATTAGACTGTCAGCCCAATTATTATATATTTTTTGTTCTTTTGACACATCAGATCTTTATCAACACTGGTGGGAATAGCAGAAAACTAAAATGATCAATGACAGGAAGAAAAGATTGTTATTGGTCTGCTGGTCCAAACACTGCCTAAGTTGACTAGACAGGATGGAGGTTTCAGGTTGATGGGGGTTCCAGTTTGATGGGGGTTCCAGGTTGATGGGGGTTCCAGGTTGATTGAGGTTCCAGGTTGATGGAGGTTCCAGTTTGATGGGGGTTCCAGGTTGATGGAGGGTTCAGTTTGATGGAGGTTCCAGGTGATTAAAAAGGGCTGTGGATCTTAAAGGGACAGTACATTACAGGGATACATCCATACGTTGAACGCCTTTCTATCTAGACAAGGCAAGTCAAGTTTATTTGTAAAGCACATTTCATACACAGGGGCAATTCAAAGGGCTTTATGTTATTAGGCTTCAGTAGAAAAAGACATTAGGCATGCTATGAATAAATTCAGCATAATAGATAGAGCATAAAAAGAAAACTGCACATTAAAAAAATAAAACATACAAATAAAACATCACATTTAAGAGGGCTAAATGATTATTAAAAGATTAATAAAAGGCAGAAGAAAACCTAAAGGTTTTTGCCTAGATTTAAAAGTGGTCAGTGGAGCACATCTCCAAGATTTCCTGGCAGTCTGTTCCAACTCTGCACAGCATAATAACAAAACGCTGCCTCACCAACCTTTGTCCTTAGTCTGGGAACGATTAGCAGCCCAGACCCTGATGACCAGAGTGGTCTAGAGGGCTCACAATGAGAGAGTAGGTCTGAGACGTAACTTGGCCCTGAATCATTGAGTGATTTTTAGACAAGTAGCAGTGTCTTAAAATCAATTCTATGAGATACAGGGTGCCAGCGCGGAGACCTTTTGTCTGAACATGAATCCTCTAATTCTGTCTATGTTTTTGAGGTGATAATAAGCTGATTTTGTTATTTGTTCTTATTTTATGTGGCTATTGAAATTAAGATCAGAATCTATAATTACCCCAAGATTTTTAACTTGGGTACTGGATCCCATCTCCATGGCAAAGCCGCTGAGTTTCTGATCAGGTGAAGGGGTTAGTTACTTACATCGAGGTCAAATGCGGTCTCCATATTTTCAGGTTCAACAGGGAATGAATGGACCCTAGGAGGTGAATCTATCTTGTTGGGTATTTTAGACATTCTTCTGTATCTCTTCTGTCTTCATTTCTTCCTTCTTCCTTCCTTTTTTTTATGCTGCAGCATATCATAATCCCATTCCAGAAAGATAAGACAATGAGTGACACATATCCTGTACAACAAAATGGACAGGACCAGGCACCAAATAAGATTAAATAAGACAACGCTGTAGATTGTACACTACTGGGAACTTCACAATACCTTTTCAGTGCATATATATATATATATCTTCAGATTCAGATAGTGTTACAAGCTTGTAACTATTTTATGACAGGTTATTATAGACCCAATAAAAATAGTAAACATGCTTTCTTGATTAGATAACTTCTATAAGAGAGATAGAGGGAAGGGAAATGCAATGGAGAGAGATAGAGGCACGCATGCAAAAACACACACATATACACACACAGCTGTTTGTCAGCGAGAGGGGAAGGTAAGTATAAAGGTGAAACTACTAGATGAGAATTCACTGTGATCGATTCCATAATCACACCCTAAAGACAAGCGCAACTGTTGTAAATGTAAACCTCACACATGTGCATGAGTGCTCAAACACGCACCAACAAACACACACGCACACACACACACACACACACACGAGCGCACTCACAGAAGTGTGTTCTAGGCGGGACAGAACGCACTCTGTAAATACCAAGGAAATTCACTGGACAACATAACAAGGGCAAATTACTAGCCTGTGCTTTCACGGTGCTCTCCTATCAATATGTTAAATAAATGGGAGTTTTAATTGAGATTGACGCGTTAACATTTTACATTTCATTCCGTAGAAATCAGTTTATAGCTAAATGGGCGTGCTAATCACAGTTGAATTATTCATCAATCTGACTGGTGAGAAAAGAACACGGTTCTCCGTAAGGGAGTCACTCATGTTGACATAGGGTACTCTCTCAGTGAAAACTAACTCCTTTATTCAGCTTGGCTGGTACTGAGGATGTACTGTTTGAATACCTATTACAAAGCTCATTTCCAATATTAGAAGTATAAATTATTTATTCTCATTGGAAATTCAATCTTGAAATAAGTAATAATACACAAACACACACACACATAGTACATACACCATTGAAGTTAGGGTTAGGGGTTAGTAATTTATGTTGTTCATGACTATAGATTTTTCACATCACTAGGCGTCAGCAAAAGAGTTACCTATATGTCTGTTTTGTTTGTGATGTATTACTTACTAAGGAGGAAGTTTGAAAGAAGTATATAAAAATATATCAGAAACTGTAAATACACTTTCATGAATTAAAGTGCTATGATTAAAATGATGCCACAGGGTAAGCGATCTGCCATTTAGATTGAGTAACACAAACCGTTCAACGCAGGCTTCACAGTAACCAGGTTTTTCACATCCATACAGCCATCAATTGTTAATCTCTTACGTTTAGCCTACCATCTTTAAAGTGTCAGACATATTTCCTGGAGATATCCAATCTCACCCAGTAGGCCTCATTCAGAGGTTCTACAAGTAGACGCTGCATGCCATCAATACAGCACAGTTTGATGGATGTATATATATATATATACATATATATACTTTTTTAAATGAAGCGTCTAGCTCAGTGGTATTCAACTCTTACCCTAAGAGGTCCAGAGCACTCTGGTTTTCTGTAAGTACATTGTGTTCCAGGTCTAAATCAGTCCTTGATTTGAAGGGAAGAGTGATGAAGAAAAAGCAGTGGGACAGGCTTCAAGGTCCTCAGTTGGATATGAGGGGTCTAGCCAATAGCCTTTTGCATCAGGAACACCCAGTATTTGAGCCAGAACACAGGGTCTGTGCTGTGCCTGTCCCCAGGGTTGGATGACATTAGAGGAGAGTTTCTCTGTGGCCTACAGATTAACTAGCCCAATACAGTTTCCTGTCTCAACCTGAGACCCAGTCTTCTGTTTTTGTAATGCTCTCCCTATCTTTCTCTCTTTCTCTCTCCAGAAGGAATAATTCACCTTCTATAAGCTAAAAGTTTAAATAATATTTCTGTCATCAGTTACCTTTTGCTCCCTACTAAATTCAATACAAGTCTTGTTGTCTCCCACATAGAAACTGTAAGCATTAGAATTTGTGTTGATTACCAAATGTCCTTGAAGGTATTCTGTTGTGTCTCTGTGCCGATAAAAAGAAAAGGTTATGGTAATGAAAATATATTTATTAGATAGTCTGGAGTCAGGAGAATAGAGAATGTATTTTTGTTAAATGCTTGACTTTCAATGACACTTCACTTGAAATGATACTTCTACTACATCTATTGAATAGACAATAGATGTATTGTCTATTCAATAGATGTAGTCATACACATCAGTAAATACACATCAGTAAATGAGCAGTCATATTTGCTATAGGATTGACCACTGCCTCTCATTGCTTTGCATTAAACAACAACAAATCTACAAACACATACAAAAATTCTATTGTCCCTAAACCCGAAATCCCTAAACCTCTAACTTATACCAAAAATCTAACACCTAACCCTAGCTCCAATTTTCAAATTGTACATTTTAGGTTTGTTCCCATTAAAAACAAAAAAATCCTAACCTTAACCCTAAACCTCTTACCTGATCAGACAGTCGGCAAGATAGGTCACTCAAATGAGACCGCTAACGTCTGTTTTCAATGAAGCTCACGGAGATAACAGAAAAATAACCCCTATCTCTCACAGAGACAGAAAGATCTGTAAAGGATGACAATATGAGCCAGAGAGAGAAAACAAGGAGCAGAGAGACGAACACACCTTCACCTGAGTCCCCACCTGGGTCCGTTCCTGTTGTCTGGCTGATGTTAAGGCTGACGTGAAAGGTAAATGTGTGATTATCAACACAGGCCCCAGAGCACTCTGGGAGCAGCCGTAGGGATATTTGCCACACTCTCACCCAGAGAGATGACATGTGTGTGTGTGTGATGCCTACTGAGGGAAAGTCTTCAGTAAAGAGAGAGTGTGAGCATTCTAACAGAATCCTGCAGTGCTTCTCTACTTGTCTCTCCATGCGAATATCTCTCACTGCCTACGAGATGGGGGAAGGATTCTTGTGTTTTCAGTTTCCACTAACCTGGTGGAGACCCCCCCCAAGCTTTTCAGAGCGCTTAACAATTACTTGAGGATTTTTGGAATGAAATGTTGTATTTAAAACCGTCCCTTACAGATTAAAATGCTGCCCACCATCCGTGACTGCTGATTACGTTGGCTCGAAGATCGAAGCGCTGAGTAATAAAAACAAAAACTACTCATTGCTGTTTGGTTGGGCATCACAACAGGCCAATCAAATCAAAGTGTATCTAAAGGTGTGAAGACCGTGGGAATCCCTGGGCACATTCCAGAGACAAGGGTGCAATCACAAGAATCACCCGGAATGGTGCCATTGACTACCTACAAAAACTCCAGCTTAAGCCTAATAAACATGTAAAGGCATTTTAACTACCTATAAACATGACTTTAGCAGAGTAGTTATTGTGAACCTATGTTAGTGGTAGCCAAGCCACAGAAACCTTGGCACGTAACAGTGACTGAGGCATGATTGTGCTAGGTCTTACTGCTATCCAGTCTGTTTCACTCAATACTCGGAAAATGACAAACATGACACCTACCACTGTACCTCTGTTTTAATACACTTTAATGTAATACAATGAAAATAGTTTCTTTATTTATCCGTTGCTCTGAGACAGTGGTCTCATCTCAATTTCCTACCCCTCACATTCTCTCCCATCGTCTCTTTCTCAACACCCATTGGATGACGAAGCTAATGGAGAGGAGAGAGAACGTCACATTTCGAGTATTAAATTGGGAAATGTCCCATGTCTTCGAGCAACGGACAAATTAAAATGTCTTTATAAACACCTTTATGATACCAAACTAAAGTAGGCCTATTAACAATGACATTGATGATGGATGTATTCATTCAACAGCATTGTTCCATAAGTAATGTGTCTATACATCATTTTTATTTTATTGTGTGTATGGGAAATAAGAGAACAATAAATGGGTTGTCTTTGGAAAACCATAATTTCATTCTTGTGAATGTTCTTTAGAACCCCTTAGAACAGAGTGGAGAGGACCAGGCAGTAAATTAATTTAGGAGAGAAAAGAACATCCTAAATGATCATCTTGTTTCATACAAAATTACTGAATGATCTTCCTTCACGCATTCAAAAGTAAACATTAGTTGTGGAATGTCTCCCGCTTTTATACATGACCAGGAGATCACATGACCTTGATTTGGCATATGTTAACAGAATATTTTTGATCACACGGGAAAAATCCATCACAGGTGACAGTCTACTTTATCTTGGAATGCAAAAACCAGTGAACCAAGCTTAAGAAGCCATCAGACAGCCCTTCAGCAAGCAAGCAAAGATACCTGATGTGATAGTAGTGACAAGCTCGTCCTTCATTTAATCTGTTGGGGTCAACAGCCATCCTATGTTTTCAAACAACTGCTCTTAAAGTTGGCAACAACCCTGCAACTTCAGTGAAAAGTCATATCAGGAGCAACTGTCTGGTTAAGAGAAAGGCTGATGGAGCACCTTGATAGAGCCAGT
>JACXGI010001674.1:67097-87829 GCA_016801175.1 Esox masquinongy
GTGTGTGTGTGTGTGTGTGTGTGTGTGTGTGTGTGTGTGTGTGTGTGTGTGTGAGTGTGACTGTGCATGTGTGTGTGACTGTACGTGTGTGTGCCCGCCTCCTGGCTGCACCTGGCGAGTGACCCAGACCCCCTCTGGGTGTGAGGTAAACAGTGTTGTCTGTCTTCATGATGCCAAAAGTCTCCCTCTCCGCATGTCGCAGCAGAAAGACAGAATCCAAATCCCTGAACAGGCAGGTGGAGCCAACACACAGAAGCAAAGCCGTTAGCACTGTGAGCTAGCCTCGCCAGTTCTACAGAGGGAGTTTTCAGCGGCCCCTACAACACACCCAGAGACACACAGATACTGCAGGCTGTTGAGAGCATAAGGGAATGTAAGTGAGTGCCCTAGCTTTGGGGACAGGAGGAGGGATAAGAGAGACAGAGGGAATGCATGTTGGTGGAAGAGAGAAGGAGGGAGGAAATAGACTGGTGGAATGCAGTCTCTACCTTCCATCCACCTCCTCCCGGTATCTTTGGCTCCCCTGTGAGTGCTGTTGCATGGTAGTAAACGGTGAGGAGAACCGGAGAGAAAGGGTGTGAGTGTCTTTGTGCATTGAGCAGCAGTCCTAGTGGAGAGGCAGTGGCTTTGGCCGCTGATCTGACGGGGGAGAGAGAGAGAATAGAATCGTTGGAAGCAGTCCCATCTGGCTTCGGAGTTTTTATGTCTATTGAGGCCACCATTTGTGGGTCAGGTTTTTTGTTGTTGTTAAGTGAAATATCAGACTACAGGTTGTGTCAGAGTCTGATGTATTTTTTTCCCTACTGGATAAATGACCGACCTTTTTCCCGAATAAGATGAACGAGAGAAAATTAATAAAATCTGTAATCACAATCAGTTTGTTTGTTGAGAAGCCCAAAACCAGTAAAGGAGGAAGATCCACAAGATATAATAATAAGAAAAAAAATAATAAGTCAAATAATTTATTTAGCTTCAGTTGTGCTTTACATGAAAAAAATATCCTAAAGCACTTCTTTTAAAAAAAACCTGTAAATTAACGTGTAGCTAGCCACTGCACAGAGTAACAGTGTAGATGCGTAACAAAAATCCCAGAATCGCCAAAGCGTGTTACATATTGTGGCGGCAATGCGTCAGCACCCCTCAAATCAGCATGGTACCAACGCCAGCCCTGCCCCTACACCCCTGCTTCCCACTGGGTTCTCATCAGGGGAGGTACTCAAGGGCTCCTCAGGTGTCTCGGGACAGAGGCCAAAACAGAAGAAGATGAACAAGATAAGGCTGGAAGATGGAGAAGGAGTAAGATGGCCAAGAGATGGAGGGTGCTGGAGCACCCGGCGACCATTCCTCCCAAACCCCCACAGGGAGGCAGGCCAAGAGTTGATACCACCTCCACTTAAAAGGGGTTTGACAGTTGCTTTTTATTTCTCCCGCACCTCCTTCCCTCAATGTTCTCCTTTGGATAATAAAATGCCCGCCAGTGCCCTGAACACACCCTCAGAATACATTCCCTGTGTTTCTCCCCATTACAACATGCATAAACGAAAGCCAAATGCACATGTATGCATTCCAAACACATTGAGAAATGTGCGCTGGGTGACGCAAGAGAACGCATTTTAAAATGAAATACATTATTAAAATACATTATTTGATATCAAGCGGGATGAATTATAGTAAATTGTTTTTTGGGTGGTGGGCTATGGAAGCTGATTGGCTAATCTACCTCTGATGTCCATGAACATTACCCTCAAAACCCACACGGATGCAAACCCTGTTCAAGAATTTTATTTTTAAGAAAACTGTAGCTACTAGTAAACATTTATGTAAAATGAAAAAGGTGCTTCAAAGGAGTTTTCCCTCCACTACACAACTGCTCACAATGGATTTAAAAGTGGGGCATGATTATCTGAGGACCAGTTTGTATCTAAGTGGTTTTGTATACCTGTGTTTTCAACGCACCCAGTACATCCCATTCATCAAAGTCCACAGTCTCTGGACTAGGGAGACTGGGGAACGAAATGTAGGAGGGGTAGAGGTAGGGCAGATAGGTAGAGGAAGCAGAGAGGAAGAGCAGTTAGAGGGAGGAGGGAGAGGGGAAAAGGAGACGGGAAAAGGGAAGAGAAGTGAGAGAGAAGATGAGGATTGAGAGAGGAAGAATAGTATAAAGGAGAGAAGAAGAGGAGCGGGACTGAAACAGGATGGAGAGATGAAGATCAGTGACAATAAAAAGTGCAGTGAGAAAAAGTGGAAGAGGGCAAGAGGAAGACAAATTAGACATTAACCACACTTGGTGCGATGCCGTACCGCCATGGAAGTTCACTGACCAGCCCATCTGCTGGTGTAACTATATCATGACTGGCTTGCTCATTTATTTGATCACATTTTTCAGTTCTTCCGTGTTCTAGGGGTCTAATTTTTGCATCTTCGCTGCCTCTTGCTCATTTTTCACCTTTAGGGTTTGAGCACTTTTGTGCTTAAATTGAAACCTTTCGATTGCCATTGCCATCTAACTTCCTTCTTGGGTTCTAACTCAGTTGAAGTTGATGCTCATTCATTTCCAGAACAAGCCAATAGAAACTTGACAGTATTTGCATAATTTCCCATCTATGCGCTACTATAAACACATTTCAGCTGTTTAGTGAGATTTGATATGTGAATTAATTATATTTATTGCAATCAATATAAGTAAAAGCCGTCAATATGAGGAAGGATTGCCCGGGAAGGGACTGACTTTTAAAGGGCCATGCAAGGACTCCTGATCCTCAGGACTCCGGTCCAACATCCCATCCTAAACCTTTCCCTCTACTCCCCTTCCCTCTTGCTTTCTCCCTTTCTCTTTTCAATCTCTCTTCCCTCCTCCCCTACCTCTTCCTCTCTGGGCAGGTCATTCATCACGTTAGCTCCGGGGCCAGAGTCAGTCCCGAGTTTGAACTCCTCTGAGGACGGCATGTTTTCAGCTCCTGTGAAGCGCAAACGACCTACCGCACTGATTTCCCCCCGAAGCAAAGTACTGGAGACGCAATTATTTCCAACATCACAAAATGACAGATGATGAAGAGGAGGAGAAGGAGGTGGAGAAAAACAAAAAACAAAGTGATTGCTATTTGCTAGATAACAAGCTTACTTGATAACTCCTTCAGGGCATAGTTATGGTTTTGTGTTGTGTTTTGTCCCCTGTGAGTCGGGGGACCAGAGGAGCCAAGTGAGTCTCTGAGCCAGATGGCAAAGGAAGAGGAGAAAGAGGAGACAGAGGATGAGGGTAGAGAGGGAATCAGGATAGAGAGGATAACGATGAATCTCAAAGTGTCATCTGGGTGTTGTGTGAGAAGGCACCCTATTCGGTACATTGCAACCCAGCACTCACTGGACGGTGCGAGAATCTTAACACCGGGTGGATGTCCAAGGACCCAGCGAGTTCTGCTTTACAAAGAACCCGTGATTTTTCAGATCGTGAGACCCAAAATATCAGGACTGTTTCGATGAGTCGCGCGCGCACGCGAAGCCCAATTTATAGTTGACAGAAGGCTAAATGACACATGCGCACACCCACACACCCACTGGAGAACAGGCTAATTTAGGCCACGTGGATCCTCATCATGCCTGCAGACAGTGGAACGCAGTCTCTTCAGCAGAATTAATTCACACAGAGACCAATGAGAACCAGCCCGATTCATTGATTTGATTCAACTTTTATGAGATGTTAAATTTGAGGAGAATTGAATTAGACTCGCTGGTTTTTCCTCTTGAATGCCGTGAGTGTGCACACGCACACACACACACCACATCCCCTCCTGAATTATTCATTGTTTATATCAGTTCTTTGGGTAATGTAATGTTCCTCCTGGCATTGCCCAGGGATATTCTCCACAAATATGAATTCCATTCCTTCACATGTAATCAAAGCATTCACATTCACTGTAGTTCAGACCAATTGATATGGTAATCCCTGATGCATGTTTTCAAGTGGGGGAAAAACCCCAACGTACAGCTAAACTAACATGTGTATTGGCGCTTTGTTTTCGGGTACTTCATATACGCTGTTCTCCCCCTGCACTTGACATCACTCCACGTCGTCAACATCGGCGTGTTATTCCCAACGTTCAAAGACGCACAGAACTATAGAATCGTTTACCACTAAACGGCATCCCCACCTTACCAAATCCTAACCACGCTAGCTTGGGAAATCAGTGTTGACACCAGCGTGGAAAACTCTGTGTGTGTCAGGAGCAGTGGGGTTCAGCCCTGGATGCCGGATTCAACCGCGGCTGCCGGATGGACGGCTCTGTAAAAACAACAGGCTCTCTGTCGATAGCCGTGGCGACAACATGATTACACAACAGGAACGTAGGCAGCTGACAGAACGGCAGCACTGGCGTGTTAGATAGGAGAAAAGCACACACACTTGCACACAAACCTGAGAAAACACACCTGCGCTGGATGATCATGACAGAGACGCATCAGCGATCTGTTTCACCAGGGTGCTCCGGAGCATGAGAGCGGAATTACATACGGCTCAACAGTATTTCCCGTTCTCTCTGTCCCACATAAGCGAACACCCCCGGCCCACCAACGCCCCGGGAGTAAAGAGATAACAGTAGAAGAGGATGTTTTAATAAACCCCCCAGTGATACCCGGCGAGCAGATGCTGTTTTGTGTTTTCCTTCAACAGACAGTTGTTATTTAATAAATCAGCGTCTGAACGTCCCAAATGGCACAATAGCACTAGTGAAAGATTAGTGTTAGCGTGGTAAACGCCGCCTGTATGGGTTGCTAGACATACTTTCAACGGCAGTCGTGCAAAAATAAAAATCTGTTCTCAAACTTTTTTTTTGTTTTTAACCAAAAACCTGAGAGGAGCAAAGTATCAGAACTTCTAGAGGAATGACACAGACAAAGCACATAACAGTTATTTGTTTTATTTTGAAAGTCATCTTTCATTAATAGGCTTCACAGGGGCTTCGGAAAGTATTCAGACCCCTTCACTTTTAGTTGTTTTATAGACTTAATTTACATGTGACTACATATTTTTTTGCCATCACTCTGCACACAGTAACCCATAATGACAAAGCAAAAACACATTTTTAGGAGTGTGACAATCTATTGATGAACCATCTCATTTACATAAGCATTCAGACCTTCTATTCAGTACTTTGCAGAGTCAATCTTTGGCAGCAATAACAGCTTCAATGTAACTGCAGGGATGAGGCAGAACACAGGAGCCAGGAGAACAGAGGACTTTTAATAATAAAAGAACTAAGAAGTAACAAATACAGAAACCACAACATGAAACAACTTTAGGAAGGAGGAACTTAAACAGGGACGGTGCTGAGGAACATAGGTGAGGGTAATAATAACATACAGGTGTCCATGCCGTAAATAAGTGATAGAGGGCATTGAATCCAAGTCTTCTTTCAAGTCTTCTTAGGTATGACTTTCAAGTCTTTTTTGGGTATGCCTCTGTCTGCTTTGAAACCTTGAAACCTTTAGGTTTCTACAATTGAAGTCTGTCACATCCTTCCCAATAGATCCTCTCAAGTTCTGTCAGATTGGATGGAGAGTCTCGGTGAACCGCCATCTTCAGGACTTCCCACAGATGTGTAATGCGGTTCAAGTCCGGGCTTTGGCTGGGCCACTCAAGGACATTCACAGACGTGTCCTGAAGCCACTCCAGCGTGGTCGTGGCTGTGCGCTACAAGATGCTGACATGCTGAAAGTTGAATCTTCACCCCAGTCTGAGCTCCTGTGCCCCCTGGATCAGATTTTCTTCACGGACCTCTTTGTATTTTGCTCCACTCATCGTTCACTCAATCCTGACCAGTCTCCCAGTCCCTGCCGCCGAAAAGCATCCCCATAGCATGATGCTCCCACCACCATACTTCACCACAGGGATGATTTTAGCCTAGTGATGACTAGTACCTATTTTTTTGCCAGACATAGCGCTTGGCATTCAGGCCAAATTGTTCAAAAAAATATTTTTCCTCATACTCTCAGAGTTCTTCAGGTGCATGTCATATGCCTGTTACTCCAGAGTGGCTTGCTACTCTAGGTACACTACCATAAAGACCAGATTTATGTAGTGCTGCAAAGATTGTTGTCCTTACGGAAGGTTCTCCCATCTCTGGAGAGAAACTCCGAAGCTCTGTCAAAGTGGTCATTGTGTTCTTGGCCACCTCCCTGACCGAGGCCCTGCTTAGTTCGGCTGGACGGCGAGCACACAGAAGAGTCTCTGTGTTTCCAAACTTCTTCCATTTCACAATAATGGAGCCCATTTCACTCATGGGAACTTTCTATGCCTCAACAGAATTCTATCTCGGAGGTCTACGCAAAGTACCCTGGACATTATGGCTTTTTTTCTCTGACACACTGTGAAGTATGGGACCTTAAGGTGTCATAATTGCTAATAGCTTTTGAATCAGACCGTTCAAAAACTACAGTCAAATTTATTGGAATGAAATGGAAAGCACTCTGTATGTGTCAATCGTTAAATAGCGGACATCGGTGAATACTAACGTAATTTACTATGTCATTTCGGTTCTATGAAGGAAGCGTCATTGCAATCCGTGGACCTGGGTTTAGGAAACGCTAGGCTTGATGATTAAACATTTTCAGGTTTAATACAAGCTGTGAAAGGACCAGATTGGATCCAATTCACATACACCCACAAACAAATGGTAAGTAAATAGGCATTAACTTTGTTTAAACTGGCCAGAGGGCCTGTATAATTCAGACATTGGCCGGTTTCACTGAAACACAGAATGTCAGATCACTAATCATGTTTAGGTGTAGGCTGATTAATTTATATAAGAGTTTGTTTTGTACCTGTGTGGGGTGACTTGTTATCACCTTTCGCTAAATAAATACCCATAGGAGACACTGCGCTTTAGCTTTCAAGGAGCATAACTTGAGTGTTCCGTGCATTTCACTGGATAACATACACATCGAGAACACAGCAGCATTCTGATTCTGGGATATCTTAAATCTGAACTCCTGCTTTAGTTAGGCTACCAGTTACCATTAATTCAATATTTGTCTTGGGGGACCTCATAGAGTCCTGTAGCCCAGCATCCCCTCGACCAGGTTAAAACGGCCCTGTGCACTACAGGAACAAGGCCCAATTCACATCTATGTGTATCTCAAGAGGAAGACAGTGAGGTGCTGCTATAAAACAGAATTCCTTGTCCATCAGAGAGGGAAGGGTCTGAAACACATTAATGACCCACACAGAAATGTCAACTGCCACGGAACATGCTAGATATATTAATCATTAATCGCAAAGACCAACGGCGATTTGAAAAAAGGAGAAATACAGTGAGTCAAGAAAGACATATGTGTCTGTCATTAATGACAAAACTCCACCAACTGTAAAAAAAAAAAAATTGCATGTATATATAAAGGATGAGTTCCTTCATCCGTTTGGTAGGGACGAATGGGAAGTAGTCGCACTCCAGACTTCCAGCGAGGTAATGAAAGGAACTGAAGGAGAATCACACAACTGGCCAGGCATATGGGGGAGTACACACCCACACACACACACACACACACACACACACACACCTTGAAAAACACACAGCGTCCGAGCAGACATAAACCACGGGGAGTCTAGCGAAGGAGGATGCGTGTGGGCGGAGAGGGTGAAGGAGAAGTGTCAGCGTGGGGGCGGTCCCTTCAAAGGCCCTCATGAGTTCATTACCGAATGTTTAGGCAGCTGTCTCTTAAAACACGGGCCCGGGCCTAATTAGCCAGTACTCGTTGTGATTTACGGAACCCATTCAGTCAGTGCCCACCAGGCTGGCTAGCACCACCACCGCCACGCGTCCACAGAACCGAGGAAATTACGACGGAGGAGGGAAACCATGGACCTGTCTTTACTGCTGACAGCTCAGCTTATAATGAGGCTCTGGTTAGTGGTGCATGTGTGTGTGTGTGTGTGTGTGTGTGTGTGTGTGTGTGCGCGCGCATGTGTGTACGTCCACTCTGAAAGAGCCCAGTGTGTGTCCCAAAATAACGGCAGGGTCCATAGGGTTCCAAAATAACATGCAGGGCCCTCATCACTTTTGGCGCACTACAAAGGTAACAAGGTGCTTTTTGGAACGCCGACAACGCACACCCTTTTGGACTGGAAATAGCCTCACGAGAGGGATGAAGGGACTTCGTGAAATTCCCTGGGGGAAAATATATCTCTCCCACATCTTCTGCCTGAAAACGATAAAGGGTTTAACGTGTTCCATTGTGACATGTCATCAGGTTCTGCAGTTCAGTGTGATGTGTGGGCCTTTCAGACTGTGTCCGACAGCATCCAGTCGATCATGCTCACTTAAAATATTTTTTTTACATTTTTTAATCTTGCATCAGGAGTGAGGTAGAGATGGCTGCTTTAAGATAAGGTCTCGGTATGGTTGTGTTAACACTGGGGTTTATGTGCTGGGAGTCTGTAGGAAAGGCTTTGTGTAGATTGAGCTGAAACAGAATAGTACAGCCTTGGGTAGACTGATTCAAACTCTGATTGCTTCGATTGTTGCGACCCAAATATCGCCCCAGTGTAGTGCACTTCTTTGAACCAGGACCCATTAGATTCTGGTCCAAAGTAGTTCACCGGTCTGTACCATTTGGGATGTCATTCGGGAAGCATTCTCTGACTTATTTGAGAAGGGCTTCAAATGTGTCCTCTGTCAGAATGTCTACCTAAGGTTCTGGGTTCAAATATTATCTGAACTCTTTCATATACTTTAAGGGTTTGATTTAACCTGTTTGAAGTGCCTGATGGGTGGGGTTAGGACTCTTTCTATTGTTGCCATTGCAGGCTAGCTATCTCAGGCACAGATTAGTGTCTCTCGCCTGGATCAACCCCATCTGTGTCATGTTTGAAAATGTTTACACTACTGTAGTTTTAGTTTATTAATTTAATTTTTTATTTTCCACATTTTGACTAATTGCATGACTTCTAAAGTGAATTGGTTGCAACACAGCTCATTCAGGTGTGTCATAGCAATGGGGGTAAATTCTAATGGAATCAATTATTTTCTGTTTTACATTTGTAATCAATGTAGAACTGTTTGCAAAAAATGTTTCACTTTGACATCATGGACATTTTTGTAGATTAAATCCATGTTGATTTCCACAAAATGTGGAGAAGTCCAAGGGGGTGAATAGTTTTGAGAGACACTGTACATTTTCATAATGTAACTGGTTGATTATGTAAATTGTAGGTTGGGACACTTTCCCCACAGATATTCCCTGCGGTTACTAAAATCAATCAAGTTTAGTTAGGTCTAAACACAAATGCTAATTTTAGTCACAAGTGTTGGCGCTGGACGTCAAATTATTTTTTCCGTTGTTGAGAAGCAGAAAACTTGTAAGGGGATGGATACTGTCCACGACCCAAACGGATCGCAAGTATATAATCATAATCCCTAAGAAGTATGTAATATTATTCTGTATGATTTTGTATTCTGTATGATAATATTATTTTATTGTATGATTTTTAAATAATTAATTTACATTTTATGGCATGACATAAGTATTTGATCACCTACCAACCAGTAAGAATTCCGGCTCTCACAGACCTGTTAATTTTTCTTTAAGAAGCCCTCCTTTTCTCCACTCATTTCCTGTATTAACTGCACCTGTTTGAACTCGTTACCTGTATAAAAGACACCTGTCCACACACTCAATCAAACAGACTCCAACCTCTCCACAATGGCCAAGACCAGAGAGCTGTGTAAGGACATCAGGGATGAAATTGTGGACCTGCACAAGGCTGGGATGGGCTACAGGACAATAGGCAAGCAGCTTGGTGAGAAGGCAACAACTGTTGGCGCAATTATTAGAAAATGGAAGAAGTTCAAGATGACGGTCAATCTCCCTCGGTCTGGAGCTCCATGCAAGATCTCACCTCGTGGGGCATCAATGATCAAGAGGAAGGTGAGGGATCAGCCCAGAACTACACGGCAGGACCTGGTCAATGACCTGAAGAGAGCTGGGACCGCAGTCTCAAAGAAAACCATTAGTAACACACTACACCATCATGGATTAAAATCCTGCAGCGCACGCAAGGTCCCCCTGCTCAAGCCAGCGCATGTCCAGGCCCGTCTGAAGTTTGCCAATGACCATCTGGATGATCCAGAAGAGGAATGGGAGAAGGTCATGTGGTCTGATGAGACAAAAATAGAGCTTTTTGGTCTAAACTCCACTCGCCGTGTTTGGAGGAAGAAGAAGGATGAGTACAACTCCAAGAACACCATCCCAACCGTGAAGCATGGAGGTGGAAACATCATTCTTTGGGGATGCTTTTCTGCAAAGGGGACAGGACGACTGCACCGTATTGAGGGGAGGATGGATGGGGCCATGTATCGCAAGATCTTGGCCAACAACCTCCTTCCCTCAGTAAGAGCATTGAAGATGGGTCGTGGCTGGGTATTCCAGCATGACAACGACCCGAAACACGCAGCCAGGGCAACTAAGGAGTGGCTCCGTAAGAAGCATCTCAAGGTCCTGGAGTGGCCTAGCCAGTCTCCAGACCTGAACCCAATAGAAAATCTTTGGAGGGAGCTGAAAGTCCGTATTGCCCAGCAACAGCCCCGAAACCTGAAGGATCTGGTGAAGGTCTGTATGGAGGAGTGGGCCAAAATCCCTGCTGCAGTGTGTGCAAACCTGGTCAAGAACTACAGGAAACGTATGATCTCTGTAATTGCAAACAAATGTTTCTGTACCAAATATTAAGTTCTGCTTTTCTGATGTATCAAATATTTATGTCATGCAATAAAATGCAAATTAATTATTTAAAAATCATTCAATGTGATTTTCTGGATTTTTGTTTTAGATTCCGTCTCTCACAGTTGAAGTGTACCTATGATAAAAATTACAGACCTCTACATGCTTTGTAAGTAGGAAAACCTGCAAAATCAGCAGTGTATCAAATACTTGTTCTCCCCACTGTATACAAGGAACTAAAAACGCAAGCTAGCAAACTATCTTGTCCTGTAGTCCAAAATCAACAGATAATATTTTACAGCTCAAGGCGCTGTGCGCGCATGTTTTCAACGTATTGCCAAGCAGCTTCATAAGCGTGACACATTCTCATTGTAAGTGTTAATCCAAAATCGTATTCATATATTATGTAAATTAAATTGTTGTCACGGCAACTGTTGTAGTCTGAATAGGCCCTTTGTTTTAATGTTTTTGACAGACATCATCAAATAACCTTGGATGGAAGAAAAGAGAAACTCACATAGGTATTTGTTCTTGAATTAAACTGATTGACTGGGAGACAACCCATTTTAACCAAAGGAGTGAAAAAAGATAGGCTCTTTTCACCAGAGTGTGGAAAAAAGGGAATTGCTTTTCACCAAATGGCAAAATACTTTTTTTAAATCAATGAATAAAAGCAAACATCACAATCACAGTTATAGAATATAAAGATCCCTCACGTTTGGTTTTAATTGTGCTGCTGAAGCCTGCTGTATAGCCCAGAAACAAAGGCTTTTTCTGAACACATTGTGACGATGAGAGCTTTTTGTAGTAACCGCCTTAAACAAACACAATGCATTTAATTATCACCTAATTAACACCTATTTCCCAGTAAAATATGCAATCATGTCATCACATTCAAAAGCGCAGCGGTGGCATTCATTTTGCTAATACAGCTCTAAAAAGCGTATACAGTACAACCTCCTACGGGGATTAAAGAAACAAGGAGCAAAAGGCTAAAAAAACAAAAAATAAACATTTTAAGAGCGTCATCAGCTGAGATCCGGTGCAGATGAAAAGCTGCAGCTTGTTTCTGAGCTGGATCGAAACGGAAAGGCTAGAACTCGCACATCGATTTGTCTTTAAATCCAGTTTTCTTCAATTTATGTCTGTAGCTTTTCAAAAGATGAAACCTTTGTGAAATGAAATCAGACAGCACATAACAACATTAAAAGAGGGGAAATAAACAACACGGTGCAGTATCTCCAAGATGGAGGTACAGTCTATATTTGCATTAGGTTGAGTCCTATAGCCAGAAAAGAATGCAATCCACCACACAGAAATTGAGAATTATAAGATTACATTTAAGCAAATCGTCACAACGGGGGTCTGGTATATGGCCAGTATACCACAATGCATTGCGTACTCACCACTGCTTTCAGCCAATCAGCACTGAGAGTTCTAACCACAGGATATTTAATCATGTATACACAGGGCTGTGTCAGATCATATGTTCAACTGGTTCTTGTTTGATTTTGAGTTGAGGAATGATCATGTAAGCAGGATTTGCTAGAGAAAACATTTGTCCATCAACAGCCAACATACTGAAAAATGACAATTTTTACATTTGTCCTGTACAACCTCGGTTCTTAGTGGGGGTTAGGGGCCCTGGGGGTAGGGGCCCTGCAATTAAAACCTTTTTACAAGAATTTCAGCTTATAAAGTTGAGGACGCTCAAGTATACTTAAGTTGTACTTTCATACGGTGAATAGTCTCAAGATACTATTTAAATTTACTACGGACCCACTTATTTCATATATTAGTATACTGTCGGCATTTGGCACCGCCACATCTACACAGATAACCAGGAGCAGTCACTGGTCCAGACTAGACCACATAGGGGTTAGCTAGGAAAGTAGGCCATGATGTACTTCAGATTGCTTGGAAATGGCATAACCCCTCCCAGACTCATGGCCATCAATAATCTCTCTTCTGGGGGCCTCGTGTAGGTCTTTTGATCTTGGCATGATGTGTTGCCACACACACCCATAGGGTTAAGACCAAATAAAGACCAAGTTTCTTATCTTGGTGGAAGGCTGGACCCTACCAAGTTCCTCTCTAATGATTTTCTGATCACTTACACCTGATGTTGGTGCACCTGATTCTAATATTAGCCATTTTATGTGATGGAAAATGTTGGGGTAAACGAGTGCATAAGGACATTTCATATCTGTTTATTTCAATTGCATAAATGGTTTCAAAGTAAAAACTAACTGTGTGTTTTGTTAAATTGGGTTGCCTTCATCAGTGGAATTTAACACTAATATCCAGGTTTTTGAAATTGGTAAAAAAAAAAAAAATACTTCCCAGGGGGTGAACTTCTTGTGACTGTTTGCCGTGCTCAGCGTTGTGGAGATGATGTTGTGGTGTAGTTGACAGCTAAAGCAGGTAAGAGAGGGGATAAAAAGAGAGAGGAAGGGGAAAGAGCCTGAGCAACAGGACCCCTCGGAGAAAAAACCTTGGTGAGGAAGGGGGACACCTTGCTTGTGCCACTCTTCTTTTTAGCCTGTGGGTTAAGAAAGGCCTGCAACATTAATCATATAAGCCCTAATGCAATAATAACAATGACCAGCAAGACAATGCCTACAGGCACTTCTCATAACTACTACAGCAACTCAACTACTACAGTTAATTCAGCTGATCTATGCCCTCTGGCTTGATGCTCAGCATAGATGGGTCAACACACCTGGCCATTACTCACTCCTGCAATGAGTCACTGATGTCTCCTTGTACGTTAAACTGCCACACAACTGGAAAACAATTCATAGTTGAACGGGAAAGTGTAGCACTCTCGACTTTGGAGAGGAAAAGGGAATGAGCCAAGCACCGCAACAAGCTCTGCTCTCTCCCACTGTCTCCAACAATGGAAGAGTAAGAGAAAAAGATATTGGGAGAGTTAGTGTCAGAGAGAGACAGTCACATAGAATGAAAGAATATAACACTTTAATTCATTCATTCTTTTTAAAATTATTCTAAAATTGTTTACTTAGAATGAATAATTATAATTTTTTTTGACTTGGTTTGCCAATTTGAACAAATGTTTCCCATGCCAACAAAGCTACTTTGAATTTTATTGGATAGAATTGAAAGCAAGAAATAAACAGAAAGAGACTAAAAGAAAGAGAGCGGGAGACAGAGGAGAGTGAGGTGAAGAGACAGACAGAGCGAGAGACAAAGAGAGACAGACAGAGGGAGAGAATGACAGAAAGGTCAGATAGCTGTGTCTGTGATGAGGCTGAGGACACTGCATGCTAGATCCGCTTCAACACCCTGTAGGCTACTGGCAGCCATCTTGTAAAAGCTTCAACACCCTGTGGGCTACTGGCAGCCATCTTGTAAAAGCTTCAATACCCTGTGGGCTACTGGTAGCCATCTTGTAAAAGCTTCAATACCCTGTGGGCTACTGGCAGCCATCTTGTAAAAGCTTCAATACCCTGTGGGCTACTGGCAGCCATCTTGTAAAAGCTTCCGTGACCCCCGGAGAATGCTTGTGGGGGAGGATTGCACACCACCAGAACACCGGCCACAATCCATTTTTAAAGCACGGGCTCTTAACAAATAAACAACTAAAAATGCAAAGTACAGCCACTTCAGAAGACAAGTGCAGGCACTTAAAGGCAACACTATCATACCTGGACTCTATGAATATATTCTCATCCACTAACACAGTGCTTAGACAAAGGCAACAACTGTATCTCCTCCTGGTGTGTTAAAGAAGTGTTGAGACAGCGTTCCTCTATATAAATGCAATTATACTGGATTAAACTTAAACATGTATAGACCTCAATCCTACACCGCTGACAGAGGGCACTCCATTTCACAGCCTTTTCGAAAGAGATATTTTAAGGACCCTTTGAACTGGATACAGGAACTAAAGTCCTGTAATCGGAAGTGATAGAGGGTAGAAGGTCTCAGACTAAAAGGGATGTTTTTTTGATGGGCCAGGCTAAGCCAGCTCCTTCCAAGTACAGATTGTCCTTGACCTTACATGGCGATGTAGGCTTTGATGTTAAAGTCCCAGTGGCCTTAGCTGTTAGCAGGTCCTCTGTTGTCCTCACCAATCCCAATCCAGAGCTGCCTTATAGACATACCTGTGTGTCCAGCTTCATAGAAAGAGGGTTCCCAGGAGAGGTGCGAATGCTGCCAACTCAGTTCATGAAAATTATAATATTAAAATGTTTAATCGCAATTGTGTGAACTGGAATTAATGTGTTTTTTAATGTAAATGTTTGAGTGTTTTAATAGCATTTATAGGGGGATTAGGTTGATTTTCATTGTTTTACATTGTGGGATCAGATCCATATCCATAATATATCTCTGGTAATAGCAGAATGATAGTGTTTTACTACATTTACTTACCATACACTATCTCAAGAACATACAAAAAGCGTATCCTGTGCTGTTATGTGTAAATCAGCAAACTTCCAAAAGGTGGGAGGAAATTCAGAATATTTCCTTTGAGAATGTTAAATTCTTTAAATTATATCATTGGGACAATTTCTTTTGTACCTTTTCTTTTGCACTGTCCCAATTTAGATACATGTACATAAAATCATGGTAACCAGGGGAATAATTAATGCTGGGTCTCTGCTAAAAGCTACCACACAATTTGTCAAATTGAACTATGGCCCTCCTTGCCAGTTCCACCCCGTTTTATTTTAAAATTCCAACCCTCTAATCACGGATTTATTTATACCTGGGACCTCAGGTGGGTGCAATTAATGATTAGGTAGAACAGAAAACCACCAGGCTCCAGTCCTCAAAGGCTAAGAGTTGAATATGCCTGGCCTAGATCACAGTCATGTACCGTCTAAGGTGTAAGCGGACATTTGGGATGAAGTCAGTCTCTTGCACTTGACGCTGTCATCTGCTCACTTACAGAAATGGTAGGAGACTTCCTGCCGACCGGTGTTTCACTCACTCACTTGGACAAATATGACAAATATGATACACCTGCTCATTTACAGCCTTGTGAATACAGAAACTATCTTGTAGTTTCTAGTGAACAAAACTGGTTCGTAATACATTTTCGTCCTTATTAATTACAAGAGCTGTATTCTTGGGTGTATGAACGCTGGTGTGTGATATTGGTCATGCTGTCTGAACATTTGTGAAGGGCTCTTTTTTTCCCCCTATCAATTTGCAGGTTTTGTGACATCTGCAATCAATTTAACTGCACACACTGTTCATCCATCATTCACAGGTACAGTTTGTGTCGAAACCAGAACTAAAAACGTTATACGGCTCTAATTTAAAAGCTAAACTTCCCAAATACTCATCAAAGCCAGCTGGAAAAGGTTATGATATCTGATCTCAGGTTATTTTACAACAGTAGTTGGATTGTTTTATATTTCTGGGTGGTACGAACACTTCCCCAGTGTATACCATTTTAAATGTATTTTATGTACCCAATTTAGATTATTGCTGGTATACTTAAATAAATATATCGCACTTGGGTAGGGCAGACAGGTAGTTTATTAGGCCAAAGGTCGTAGGCTAAAAAAATGACAGTGAATTTGAGGCAATTTCCTGTGGGACAGCCAGGATGTGAAAGGCCTCACACAGGTTTTATTACACTTGAATACTGTGAACACTGAGCCTATCGTCATTAAAATTGCCCTTTTCAAAAATAGTGCACTACATAAGGAACAGCATGCCATTTGTGACACATCCTCTATTTCTAGGCATGTCTGCCAGTCTCTAACAACACACAGAAGCAGTGAATAGCACATTTGCTGAGTCATCATTTCATTGGTAAATAACTAACTTGGAAGTGTTCTCTCCCTGTTTCAGCTGTAAATAACTAACTTTAAACGCTGTAACTAACCCGGTAGTGTTTTCGTACAGCATTATCTGCCTGGGCAGTTGTAGAGAATCTAAATTGCATTTCCTTGATTTCTCATCTACTCAAAGTCAAATCCTCCAGTTAAACTGTGATCGTTACACCCTTCTCTGCCTCCCTCACCGTGTGTGGAGGCATTGTGCACGTGTCCTCTTCTTGGCAAATTTGCAACTGTTTCAGACTTCTGAAATGTTTTGGTTATTGCCCTGCCTGTGCTTAGTGGTATTTGTAACTGTTTATGCATTTTTAAAGATTCTTTACATGATACCCTTTTTTCAGCTAAAAGCTCTTGGGTTTTACACATGTTGATGGATGACAAAGGGACTACATGTGTCATTTATACCCCAGGGAAGGAACAGGCGATAGGCATCAATCCTGGAGACTGAGAAAAGCATAGAATTTCCTAACAGATGCCATTTTGTCTTGTTTTAAATATTCTCTAGGTGTACGAAAACTGTTGAAACCTTTTTTTTTGAAAAAATTGTACTACTCAGTTAAGTGTTTAAAAGATTGCGCTGAAAAATTTTTGAACAAAAACTTATTGCACTGTTTAATTTTTGCATTCGCTTTAGCTCAATTTCATGAAGGATGGCAATACTACCTCAGATTACTGGTGTAGCGGGGTGACGCCGGGCCGGGGTGCAAGCTGTCCATACACGCACCAGCCCCATGAAAAATTAAGACGCGCTATGTACGCATGTGAAGCCGATCCTGGCGTAGATTGACCTCACAGCCGACGCCTGACTAAGAAGATAACCACACAGAGCAACACAACATAAAATAAAAATGCAAAAAAAAATACTTATTGTAGAGGCCACGCACGGGCACCCCACCCACGCACCCACCGCAGGCCCTGGTATAACCACGCCCTCTGCTCCCCTGATCGCTATGCCAGTGCTTCAGATTACTGTAATTGTTGGAGGAAATTAGGCAGGGCAGTTTGCGGTAATAGAAGTTAATAACATCCCACAGAAGGCTGTCTGAACTAGAAGGGACTACAGTACGGAAAGGAGATATTCAAATTATGTATGCAACACAAAGCAATAAAAATGAAAAGTAATACATTTATTTTTTTTCAAACAAGGTTTCGAACATAATTGGTCAACTGTACAAATCTGTACACAAAGGGTTTTACATATGAATACATGCAAGTCTTCCAGCATAGTTCGTCTTGCTAACTGACCAATTGAAGGCTAAGGAGTTTCAGCAAGCACAACAACTCCTTCAGAAAACTTTAACAGAGGTAACAATCATCAAGGTTAAAAACCTAACATATTGTGTAGGTTCTTGAAGAGAAGGCTAACATATTATATAAGAGTACGTGGAAATAATTGTCTACACTGTGAAAAGCCTCATAGTACTGACCTGGTATAATTTCAAACTTTGCTGTCTGTGTTTGATTAACTTTTCAACCTTCAGAAGGGTAAGAGGTGTGTGTGTGTGCGTGCGCGCGTGCGTGTGTGTGTGTATATATATATATGAACAAGGGTGCCAGTATTTTCTGAAGTTATCTGTTTGGAGCTGTTACAAAGTTATAAATAATTTGCCATTTTATGTCCATGTTACTCAATTCAGAAATGAATGGGCAAAATATTATTTTTGTCAGTAAAATGCTTGCATATTGCTTGAGGACACTTGCATGCCATATGGAGCTGGAAAGTGCACTGTAAAGTTGGAACATTTCTTATGAACAAACATTTGTGTTGATGTTGTAACAAGGCTTTATATTTAGCCTACAATCCTGTCCCAAATTGTGTCATGATTCCAGGTTTGACATCAACAAAGACATTTTTTAAACCTCACATTTTGGCCTGGATGTGCAAGATGTAGTTTATGTGTATGTGATATGTAAGTAGTCTTAGTAATCTATACATCACTGAGCCCTGAAATTCCAAGTTTGAAAGTGAGAGGTTTTGATGACACGGGGCACATCAGCACATGAATGACATAGTACACCATTTCCAGGGACCCTTTTTGGCACTAAAAACAGCACCACTTTTACAACCAGTGTCCATTAAAGGCCAACTGCCTCTTAAAAGGGAAATAATTGCCAATATCTTAAACGCTACAGCCTTATACGGATGAACCTGGGTTACTGACAGGCTTGAGCCACAATACATAAAGCATTGATTCTGCTCACACATTTGCACCTTTATTTATTGCCAATACCCACATACATAAATGACCATGTCAATCCAGAAATTCTGTGAGAATGCCTTTCAGTTACAGGTAAAGAATTCCTAATTAATCTAGTATTTATTTTGTCTCATAAACTCAGACGCATCTGTAAGGCTGCAGAGGCAAAAATGTAATGAATCACTGGACGACAGGGCAAGGCAGCAGGGCAACTGTTCTGTTGGTTGAGGCGGGTGGCCTTGTCTGGAGGGGACGCAGCCACATCTTCATTAAGTGGTTGTAATTTAATTACACATGGAACTATTAGCTGAATATTACAGTGATATTAAATAACCCACTTCCACATCAAACCTTATCCAGTCATGGCCCTTAAAGCTTTCCATTTAAAACACATTTCAACTACTTAGGCATTCATTTCACTGTTTACATAATTCATTATACCAGGAAAAAGAAAAAAGATTGTGGGCGAAATTGGCAGAAATTCAGCTAGATTATTAATTTCAACAAAAATATCAAAAACAAGGCCCTGAAGCTGGGAAACAACAGGTTTTCTTCAAAAGCAACTTCAAGCATTAATGGAATATATTTACATGATTCAGTATTGATTAACACAACATAAAGTCATGAGGAAATATAAACAGCGTTGGAGTAGTGGAGTAGGGCTATACAATTTTGGCCCTGCAGGAACTGAAAAACTTGAGTTTTTTTTTATTTCTATCCAATAGTCAAGTGCACTCACCTGGTTTTCCAGGTCTAAGTCAGCCCCTGATTAGAAGGTGAACATGAAAAACAGAATTGTTTCTCGGTCCCTTATTAAAAGGAACAGGAAGAAAAACAAGAAGTGTTTCAGCCCCCCAGGACCCCTAAATATCTGGCTACGATACGTGGGCTACTTTGTAAACATCACTAGCAGTCCCACCTGAGTGTCTGTTATTGCTGTTGGGGCTGTAGTCATCTATGAAGTCCTGCTGGTCCTCTGAGGATGCAGAAGGTTCCGGAGAGTCTGGCCTGTCCTGTGACTGGGAGGAAGACGGTGTTCCTGGGTTGCTGAACCCAAGGATCTCCATCACCGGGTTGGGCAAATCCTGACCGCAATTAAAGATAAAATTAGAACAATGTGTCAAAAACTATTTGTTTTAGAGTGTGTTTAATATTTAGAGCCCAATCTTGATATTTTCCAGCAATCCTTTGACCAATCAGATCATCGGTTTTGCTGAGAAATTGGACGAAAAAATCAGAAATGGACTATTTGTTTAAACATGCATAATGAGTGATAGATTAAATTGAAACTACAGGTGTACAACAATTAATTCCAAATTAGAAACCTTCAGAATAAAAATCGAATCTTCTATCACAGAGATGGCTACATCCCAGCTATCAAAAGTAAATTTAACACCAAACTGTTGTCACAGAACCTATTTTAATGAGGGTTAGACTCAACAGGTAACACCAAGCTGTTGTCACAGAACCAGTTTAAACAAGTCTCAGATTCAACTGCATTTCTTCAGAACACCACCTGTGTATTTCTACCAAGGAGTCAAGCAAATATTGTAAACACATTGTCGGAGAACAGAGACATGTTGACGGGGGGTTTAGTGTTGCATTACACCCTCCGACCGACAGAGCAAACCATCCAACCAGCCAACCCTGTGATATCTATGATGATTGTTGGAGCCAGACGGAGGTGCCGTCGGAATTCGAGGTCTCACAACGCACGCATGCATTTCAGAATCCTCCACAGGGGTACCCCGTTTTGAACACGCCGTGACGACCCACACAGGTTTATACCTTACAACTCTTCAGCTGAAGACACATAGCCTCTGCTTTCTGGAGGATCACTCTGATGTCCAGTTTCATCGACAGCTCATTCACGTGCTGGAAAGAAAGACAGTTCTCAGATCAGTGACTTGCCTGAGTGGGCTCTAACACTGATCTGGACAAATATTCGAAACAACTCCAGACCCTAGTAGTGGTGCAGACCCTAGTAGTGATGCAGACTGTAGTAGTGGTG
>JACXGI010001675.1:0-18066 GCA_016801175.1 Esox masquinongy
TCATGTCCCTGTGTAGTTGTCATGTCCCTGTGTAGTTATCATGTCCTTGTGTAGTTTTCATGTCCCTGTGTAGTTGCTGTGTAGTTGTCATGTCACTGTGTTGTTGCGGTGCCGTTATTGAGGAAGTCTACGTCGTATCTGCTCTCTTGTTGATAACTGCCCTATATAGGCTCTACATCAGACCTGGGCAAGATAAGGCACCCGGGCCGGATCCGGCCAGTTGAGTAATTCTATCCCGCCCGCGATACATCCAAAACTTTTAAAATAATACAAAATAAAAAATACCTGACGACGTCCGCAGATTACGGTAGTTTATTTACTGCTGCATATTTATTTATTTTAAAATTAAAAGTCCCGTGGCACTCCCAGTAATAAGTACAGCAGTATCATACTGTCTGTTTAAAATACCTTTAAGTTGAAACAAGGTATTTGCGTTGTTATGATACGTAAGGACCAGCGCCACAAATCACGCGCGGAAGTTATCATTTGTACGCACTATACGCAATTGATGGCTAGCGATCTCTGGAAATGAGCCTAAAAGTTGATAACCAAAGCAGGGTATTTAAAAAAGAATTGACAGGAAAATATTTATTTGTAGATGTCACAGGTAAAGCAACTTGCTTAATATGTTAAGCTAACGTCGCAGTTTTTAAAGAGTACCATTTGCAGAGGCACTTCCAGAGCGAGCATGCGGAGAAACACAAAAACTGTCACACTGCTTCAACAGTACCGCACACTACTTCAACAGAAATGACTCCTGACTTCACCTCACTTGTCAACGTCCATACGAGGCTCTCCTGTTCATATTGAGTGAGTAGCCGTAAAAGTTGATTTCTTGGGTCTGGGCTGCTGGAATAGCTGTCGTTAAAAGCACGTAGTACAAAAAATATACTGTATGAAGTTAGACGACGGCAATTATACCAACATTTGCTTTGAGTGAAAATCTTCAGAAGTGATTTCACAGACTTATGGCTGCCCTAATAACTATTATACCTATATAACAGTTATACACTATACCTTATGTAATAAACTTACTCTGTTGAGTTGAAAGTTAAGTTTTCAGGCAAATATGTGTTGCAACATTTCTGTTGAGTAATAACCCTAAAAAGAGATTTTTTTTAGGCCTTTGCCTGCCATAATAACAGTTGTTAACAGAAAATAATAAAAAAAAAAAACATTTTTAAAGTAAATTAAGTTTGATTATGAAAACGGTGTTGCATGGAAAATAAATATGCATAAATATAATATGCAAGTTAACAGAGTTAGCTATGTTGTGTGTTTTTTAGGCATGTTGGTTAAAAAAGTAATCTGGCCCATGATGCACTCTGGCATTTTCAGTGTGGCCCCCCAGTGAAAAGTATTGCCCACCCCTGCTCTATATACTATTCATATGAATAAGGGATATGCTGCCCTTCGATTTCAACTGGGTGATATATTATTTTCACCTGAAAAGTGACAGAGAGCAAAATATGTTTCATATGGAAGATGAAAGTTGAAAATTGTATGATAGTTTCATTTCCCCACCCTTTGACCTTAACAGTCGATGGTTGCTGAATTTGATCAGATCTTATGGATTTTTATTATTTTCCAATTATTCAGTCTCATAGATTTGTAGTCATATCTCGGTGTATTACTTGAGGCATATGTTAACAATGGCCAAATTCTTTCCCACGACTTAATAGTCATTAATATCAAATGCTTCATGGGACATTTTCTGCTAACCAAATACAGTACACATTGTAATGCCCTGGCCTGTCCAATGGCAACCTCTAGTGGACATTTTGCTTTACTGCCTGTTCTGGAGACTGTAACAAACAAGACAAATTGCAACTTTTTATTTAAATAAATAATCACAAGGAGGATGAGGCAAAGAGAAACAGCAAGTGCTGCAACAAATTCTACAATTGTCAAGGGTAAAATGATTTAAAGAAGAAAACATGGAGACAGTATGATACTCAAGCAGAAAAATGTAGACATGTTGTGGCGTTCAGGACATGGAAACAGTCTTATACACAGCCAGTAAAAGACAGAGGTGTTGTGGCATTCAGGACATGGAAACAGTCTGATACACAGCCAGTAAAAGACAGAGGTGTTGTGGCGTTCAGGACATGGAAACAGTCTGATACACAGCCAGTAAAAGACAGAGGTGTTGTATAGTTCAGGACATGCAGACAGTGTGATACACAACCAATGAAAGACAAATATGATGTTGTGGTGTTGAAGAGAGAAACAACCTGAATAGGTATCTGTTCAATGCAGCAAAAAAAGATAACTTTAAAGGGCCAGGGCATGGAAACAGAAGGACATTACACTTCCAGCTACACATTCTCTATAAGTAGGCCTCCTGCATAGCTTCTTTCCTTGTTTTCTGCGATGGCCTCCTTTTAAAACAGCGTAAAGATAATATAGGAGACTGCGAGGGGAGTGAACATGCACCAAAATGCAAGTGAATGTAATAAGACAGGCTGTGTCTTCCATTCTCAACTTGCTCATCCTCCTGCAAATAACATTTACAGGGGTGGACCTAAAGATAATGTGCAAATTGGTAGCTACAAACTAAGATATCAAAACTCTTCCATTGTAGAGTACACATAAGTATCTTTATGATAGTTGACTATCAGCAAGGGAAGAACACTCTCCCACAAGCCCTCTAACATCGTTACATCTCCCTAACCGCTCAATCACTTATTGGTTTTTTCCGGGGTCCCCAAGGAAAGAGGCTGGAGGAGAGATGATTTAGGACAGACATTTACCAATGACAAAACTCTTTGGTTTGCCCACTGCTTGCAAGTTGCTAAATTCCCTCTAAAATACAGAAATAGAACATGAAGTAAACCTTGGACAGTGAAATCTACAAACTCCTTGCAAAAGTCTTTATTTGTTTTAAATTATTCAAAGATGGTCATGCAACAGAGAGATAGGAGAAAACAAAGGAAAAATACTTTACATTATTAACGGATGTTTCTATTTGATCAGGTGTTTCCTGTTGCATTGACTGCCCAGATTAAAGAGCTGTGAATGTGTAATATTCCAACATGAAGACTAGGGAGCTGTGTATGATATAAAAGCAAGAGATTAGACTATGCCTAAAAAAGAGGAACTCAATTAGAACCATAGTACATAAGTTAAGCATAGCCAAATCAACAGTTTGGAATGTCCTGAAAAAGAAAGAAACTATTGGTGTCTTCAGCAATCGGCACTGTCCAGGTCGGCCAAGGAAAGCAACAGCAGTCGATGAAAGAAAAATGACCAGAGCTGTGAAAAACAACCCCAAAATAAATGTCAGTGAAATCACCAACAATCTCCAGAATGCTGGGGTAAATGTGTCACAATCCAGTGTTCACAGAAGACTCAACCCTGTACAGAGATCAGCCAGTACAGTTTTGGAAGATAGTTTTATGGACAGATCCAAAGTCTGGGATCATGATGGGTCAAAGTAATGGAAAGACTTGTTTTGTCTTCCCACTACTTTTTGTGGAGAAAAAAAGGAACTTGAAATGACCCAAAGCATACCACCTAATCTATAAAGCATTGTGGAGGTAGTGTCATGGCACGGGCATGCATGGCTGCCTCTGGAACGGGCTTGTTAATGATGTAACAAATGATGTCAGCAGCAGAATTTATTTAGAAGTGTACAGAAGCATCTTGGCTACCAGTGTACAAGAAAATGCCACCTGGCTCATTGGGTTGTGCTTCACAATGCAACAGAACAATGACCAAAAACATTGCCAATGCAACCAAGGAGTTAATCAAGTGAGAAAGGTTTTACACTGGACAGTCAATCTCCAGATTTGAATCCAATTGAACATTAATTTCACTTTCCAAAGATATTGAAATCATAAACTCCCCAAAACAAGGAACAGCTTAACATGTTTGCAGTAAAGGCAAAGAATCGCAAAGGATAATACCAAGAGTTTGATGTCTGTGTCTGTATTAATACAACCCCTTGTAAATTGACATTTATAATGGATAATGCTTTTGAAATAAAAATGCATGTTTTATGTGATGTTTTTTAATGGTGAATGACTGTCAGGTTTTGCCTTTCAAAACGTAGAACCATAATTTATTTATGTTAGTTTTATTTCACTGGGAAAAAGCAATTGTTTCATAAATTCAATCCATTAAATACAATATAGTGTTGCAACAAAAATATCGAATCATCAGATTTGAGTCTTGAAGAAAAAAATTTCAGAACAACTCATTTAGACTATTATTAGCGTTCCACCTGTGTGTTGCTACATGACACCTTGTGTGTTGAGCAAGAGATTCAACTGCCTGAGTGAAAACAAGTAGCGAAAGTAATCAACACTGTCTCTGTTAAATTCATGATGATACGGATTGATTTGATTGATTAGCCAGAGCTCCTATCTGATGTTGGATACCTTTTTGAACCCATCGTCATTGTTACATTTCCATAGAACCGTAAACAGGTAGGGCCTTTCTACTCATACGACCTGCTAGATAACCAAATTACATTGTAAAAATCAGCCAGAAGGTTATAGCGGAGGCGTGGTCCAGTGGAAACACATCCAGCTATATGCACAAACTGAACCTTCCAGAATTACTGGCATCCTAGGTAAATATTTACAAAGAAGTTTATCAGCTTGATTTTACATTGAAATTATCATATGAAAGTAAACTTTAATAGAATGCAAATTGTGCAATGGACAATAAATTGTCATCCATAAAGAATTATGTTATTCAAAAACATGCATGCTACAATTACTGGCACCCCTAGAAAATGAACAAAATCAAATTGGTGAACAGCTTCAGTCAACATTTGATTGGAACCAGTTTCTATGGTCTGAAATGTAGCTTTTGGCATAAAAAGAGCTAAAATCATATAGAAAAGAACTTAATCTACATTGTAAAGTATGGTGGCGAGTTTGAGATTTTGTGAGGTGTTTTTACTTCCAAAAGCAGTGGGGAACTCTTTAGGATACATGTGTCTAAGTTTAATCCCATGTATTATTATTGTTATTATGAGTAAGCTTTTCCCTGTACCATTTATGTAACAACAATTTTGGCTACATTTGAGCTTAAGGTCATGTGCCGTCTGCAAAACTTACACGTGGATACATGAAAGGGGATGTCAGGCATTAGGCCACATGTCATGAAATATTATTTTAATAGTGTTGCACTATTTACCTAACATAATATAACAATATTCAATTTCAGTAGCAAATGCAATTTTTAGTTATGGACTTAGCCATCTAGTCTGGCTGACACAAACATGGGACTAACCAGCGATGAGCTCAGCAAGGGAGTAGTCATCAAAAAGTGACGGGAACCAGACAGGTGTTGCATGGTCATGTAACAGCTCTAAAAATTGAAAAAAAGCAACAGACTAAGGACTGAACAATCAACAACTCAACTGAAGGGAGTTAGCTGTAATTGACAGATTCAAATGCATCATATAAAGGAGACAGGTTTACCTCAGGTGGGGTACATTTTGGTGCACTAGTCAAAATAGATGATCTGACAACTGAAGATGTTTTCTGGTAAAAATGTTATTTCTGAGAAGCAGTTAGTTAAATATGGTGATTTCTGGAAAAGGTATAACAATGGTGGGGCAGAGACCAAGGAGAGGTGCCTGCCCCGATCATGCTGATGCTTGGGCACCAGAATTGACAACTTGATGGCCTGGGTGCAAGTGAGCCTCCACTAATCCATAGGCCTCATTGCTACGATATGAGACCAGATTTTTGCATCCAGGCCTAAGTTGCACATCCTCACATTTCAGGGGAGGAACAAAAAACACAACATGTTTTTTGGTAAAAATTGATTTTTCTTAAGAATTTGAATGTAAACATCCTATTTAGTCTATAAATATGAATAACATTTGATGTTATGAGCCTAGTGAAATGCCTCAGAAACCTCTGGAGAAGACAACTTCTCCCACAAAGTCCTGCCTGGTCTGCCAGCAAGCATGAATTTGTTTGCTATCACTCTGCACAAAAGCACAGCTCTGAATTTAACTAGCTTTGTTTATCAGTGGGAGAAAGTGGAGATGGAGCATAATTTCATGGATAATCGTGGTGTGCCTTGTTTGAATCAGACAGCAATGATGATATGCTTCACTGTAATGTTAAACAAATGAAAATATACATTAAGGACTGATAACAACTGTGTTGCTGTCACAAAAGAAGTAGACCAAGTTTTGTAGTCAGTCGGATGCCGAGTCAAAGTGGAGTATGAGAAGGAGATGGAGAACATTCTGAAGTACAGCGCCAGAAGAAATTAAGAGACCACTGCAACTTTTTCTTTACTTTCCAAAAAAGCCGAAAAGGAAGGTTTTGAGTGAGGAACAGAAGGGTTAAAATTAAGAGACCACTGCAAATTGAATGCTTCTGTTCCTCACTCAAAACTTTCCTTTTCAACTTTTTTGGAAAGGAAAGAAAAAGGTGCAGTGATCTCTTATTTTTTTCTGGAGCTGTATGTATCTAGCAGGCCAAATAATAATAATTTCATTTTTTGACATTAGGCGTAGAAGTGGGTGTTGGGTTACACATTGTAGTGTGGCAGAGTCTGTCACAGATAAGGGGTAACTAGGATTTCCACACCCATAAGCTCCACGGGAGCTCCAATCTGGTACTGATATAGCGGTGCATGGGACAGACATGTGGGTCATTTCTGCACCTCACCAAGTAGAACCTCTATATGTGGCATTGGAGTCCTTTCTCAATTGCCCACCCCAAACTAAGCAACGGACTGCTTGCAGCTTGTGGGGGAATAGTGGCTGGGGAACCAGTAACTGATACATGGAAGATTCTCACCCAGGCCCCCTCCAACAGTGATACAGCAGTCCATCTTGCAGCATCAGGCCATTCCACCGGGAGTAGTTGGCATTAACCTCTGGCCCCAGGGAGGACACATTCTCCCATGCCAGCTGCTCCCCAGCCTCCAGCAACCACTCCGCAGTTTGTTCCAATGACAAACTGAATTGTAGACACAACTGGGAGATCCTGACCTTGTTCTCAAAACAGATGCAGTAACAGCAATGCTTGTTGGGAAAGGGTCGCTGTGACAGAACATTTGTAATCTCAATGTCAAATGAATGCAGCTCCTATCCAGCATTCCAGTTTTCAGAAATGGAAAGCGTATGCTTGGGTGCTTGGTAGTTATCAGCTTCACTGTTTGAAACTACTCTTTGCTTAGGTGGTGGTTTCGCTGTCACCAACTTCAGGTAATCTGTCTAGGCAATCTAGGAAGGTGAGCAGGGGAGTCTTGTCAGCATGTTTGATGTCATACAGCCTACCATAGAACTCTCTGGCCACTCTCAGAGAGATGTCTACATTTTGGTAGCAAGTCACCTTGGTTATTTTACAGGATTTTGATTGGTTGTTGCCTTGAACGTGGGTGCATTTCTTCACCCTGAAGTTATGGGTATTTTTTTTGCTCAATAGAGGGTGAAAAGCAAGTTCTCTTTAGCTGGAGGAGGCCAATGAATTGCCTGTTTTTGGTGACCCTCTTTTCCGTAGCCTAACTCCTCCATATTCCTTTGACGTAGCCGTTGGTACTGGGCTTTATTTCCCATCACTCTATCAGAGAATCTAATAGCTCCTTCTAGGTTTGCCACTCCAGGTAGCATCTGGAAAAGGACAGCTTGACAACTGGGTTATGACGGATGGATGTATTCATACAGAAGTGAATGAGAATGACTTTGCTTGGGTTGAGATGAATGGAACAAATCTGCTCGGGGTGAAGGATAAATACTAGCACATCAGAACACCAATGTTACCAACACCAACACAACAGAATCCTCCAGGCCAACCCCATTACGCACTGTAATGTGTGTATGGTTGAAGTGTGCACAGGCCTGTCCTTGTTTTTGTTTGTGAGGTTTTTATCCTGTATCCCCCTTTTAAAATGAAGAGAAATATAAAATATGAAAGAACCGTGAACCAAATATTTGCCTCTTGCATGCATTTGTGGTATTGGGATTAAAACAATGTTGGTTTCTGACACCGACAGCGAGCTGATCACTCACTAGCACCCAGAGGTGGTGTGTTAAATGACAATGACACACGTTCGTTCTATCTCTCCTAACGGGATAAAAAGACCAGAATGATCAAAGGAGAGACGGTGGATATGTAAGTACAGGGAAACCTTGAGGAGACACATACATGTAAGAGTGAAGCGAAAGCATATGACTACTGTGAAGTTCATTACCGTATTACCAACCACATGTTAGCACCAGATAACAATCAATGGTATCCACCTAACGCAGAAAGATATATATGGCTTTGGCTCAATCAGAAAACATTGCCAATAGTGTGTCAACTGTCAAAATGTTTTTTTGAAGCCTATAGGCCTTTACGATGAAAGAGAATTTTTTATGAGCAGTTTGACTTTACGTTAAGTTAATGTTGGATTTTCAGATTCTCTATGACGCCAATGCACAAAATTTACATTTACTGAAATGAAATCCATCCTGAATAGATGTACTTGTTTTTCATAAATATATACAGCTCTTGAAAAAATTAAGAGACCACTGCAAAATGTCTCAGTTTCTCTGGTTTTACTATTTATAGGTATGTGTTAAATGAACAGTTTTGTTTTATTCTATAAACTTCTGACAACATTACTCCCAAATACCAAATAAAAATATTGTAATTTAGAGTATTTATTTGTAGAAAATAACAACTGGTCAAAATAACCAAAAAAAAGATGCATTGTTTTCAGACTTCAAATAATGCAAAGAAAACAAATTCATATAAAATTTTCAACAACAAAATACTAATGTTTAAACTTTAGAAGAGTTCAGAAATCAATATTTGGTGGAATAACCCTGATTTTTAATCACAGCTTTCATGCGTCTTGGCATGCTCTCCACCAGTCTGTCACATTGCTGTTGGGTGACTTTATGCCACTCCTGGAACAAAAATTCAAGTAGCTCGGCTTTGTTTGATGGCTTGTGACCATCCATCTTCCTCTTGATCAAATTCCAGAGGTTTTCAATGGGGTTCAGGTCTGGAGATTGGGCTGGCCATGACAGGGTCTTGATCTGGTGGTCCTCCATCCACTCCTTAATTGACCTGGCTGGGTGGCATGGAGCATTGTCCTGCTGGAAAAAACAATTTGCAGAGTTGGGGAACATTGTCAGAGCAGAAGGAAGCAGGTGTTCTTCCAGGATAACCTTGTACTTGGCTTGATTCATGCGTTCTTCGCAACGACAAATCTGCCCGATTCCAGACTTGCTGAAGCATCCCCAGATCATCACCGATCCTCCACCAAATTTCACAGTGGGTGCAAGACACTGTGGCTTGTAAGCCTCTCCAGGCCTCCGTCTAACCATTAGATGACCATGTGTTGGGCAAAGCTGAATATTTGACTGGTCAGAGAAGATGACCTTACTCCATTCCTCTACGGTCCAATCCTTACGGTCTTTTGCAAACTTCAGCCTGGCTCTTCTTTGCTTCTCATTGATGAAGGGCTTTTTTCTAGCTTTGCACAACTTCAGCCCTGCCCCTAGGATCCTGTTTCGAACCGTCCTTGCCGTGCACTTCACCCCAGCTGCTGTTTGCCATTCTTTTTGTAGGTCACTTGATGTCATCCTACGGTTGTTGAGTGACATTCGAATGAGTTGACGGTCATCTTGGTCAGTGGACAGTCGTTTTCGTCCTCTGCCAGTCTGTAGCTTTGTTGTCCCCAATGTTTGTTGCTTGTTGTCCCCAATGTCAGAAGTTGTCACAAAGTGCTTTTACAGATATCCAGCCTGAAACCCCAAGAGCAAGCAACAAGAGTTAATGCACAGTGGTGATGAAAAACTCCCCAGTATGGTCAAAATTAGGAAGAAACCTAGAGAGGACCCAGACTCTGAGGTGGCCTGTTCTCTTCCAGCATGATAAACTGTTGGAATGCAAGCTCCACTGAAAGGACCAGTGGAATTAAAACAAAATTTCTTTTGGACTTAGTTTAGATACTGGTATTTCTCAAGACGGCCTTTTCAAAAATTCAAGTCACTTCGATTTAAAAAAAGACTAGAAAAGACACAATCGTGTGAGTTGATAGAATTTTAGTAAAGACCTGATTTTAAAATGTATACATTATATTGATTTAATACCTGCACATAGTTTGCTGTACATTTCATTTATTTACTTTACAAACCAGCGTAATTATTTGAAAGCTAAAGTTTGCCATTGATAGCTAGCTTCTGAATATCAATTTAGCTCACTAACTGGGAGGAAGAAACCAGTTTGATCTAGCTATATAGACTTGGTGTGAAGCAGGAGTTTAGGGACGTTGCCATCTGGTTAACTTACATTTGCTGGCTAGCTGGTTAAATAATGATATGCTAGCTTCTTCAGCCAATTGCTAGTCTGCCCAAACAACTAATGGAAAGCAAAAAATGTGTTCATTTTAAAATTACTCAGAGTAAATCTTACCTAATAGCCTAATAAAAACATTTGTTCTACTTACAATTCGATATTTTCACTAAATTGCAATTTGAACACATTTGTACAGTACATACAAGAGAAAATGTGAACAATGGGAACTTTGTTCACATTAAAAAAATGTCGGCCAAAAACCTGTTTGACTCAGCCTGAAACTCGTCATCAAGTGACGGTACTGTATATTGTAAAAAAATATATTCTACCAATCAAACATACATGTCATTTTTGATCTGATCTAAAATAACTAAGTCTATCCAGGCTTACTATGCTGTACAGAACAAGCCAGCACAGCTAAAAAGACAACAGTGGCAGAGGAAGACAGACCTGTGAATCTTCTTTATATATGGATAAGACAAATCCATAATGTCTAATGCAGTTCATCACCCATTCAGCTCCCTTGTATTCCTTTTTGTTGTAACTCTCCGTTTCTTTTTGAGCTGTTCTGTGATAGCCTTGCTTCTGTGTTTTGAATCATAGTTTTGTTTCAAGATCAAAGATGTTGGGTTCAGCTTCAGCTTTTTGACAAATGGTGACACATTCTCCTCAATAATTCTCTGGTACAATATGGAATTTATGATTGATTCAATGATGGCAAGTTGGTTCAGCTCTGAGGCAACCCCAAACCATAGTACCATCGACTCCCTGCTTGATGGTTTGTATGAGGTTCTTCTATTCAAAAGAAGTGTTCTATTTTTATCAAACATGGCTACTAGCATTGGGGCCTAACAACTCCATCTGTTACTCATCTGTCCAGAGCACAATATTCATGTAGTTTTGGTCTTTACCCAGGTGTGGTCTGGAAAAAGTATGTTGCGTCTTAATGGGATGACCTGTCCTATGTAGATTACCAGTGGTCTGGAATGTACTTTAAATTGTTTGGAAATGGTTTATAACCCCTCACAGAGTCATGGGAATCAATAATATTTCTTCTGAGGCCTGGGAAAGGTCTTTTGATCTTGCATGATGTGTTACTCAACACCCACATGGCTAAGACTACACCAGACCAAGTTTCTGATCTTCATGGTAGGCTGGACCCTCTCAAGATACCCTCTAATGATTTTCCAATCACCTGATTCTAATGTGATGGTATAGGCAGCAGTATATTCATTTTTAACGCATAACCAAATTGCATTTCGTAATTTTTTAAATGCGTAAATGTCTCAAAATTGTTGTGGTTTTTGTGAGATTTTTTAATTTGGGATCCATTATCAATGAATGTGATGATTTATATGGCACAATTCCCTACACTATGGGGTGCTTGTTTTCTCACTTTCTGGCAGAAATTGAGTAAACTGTCTAGCCAACCAGAAAATGACTGGAGATGTCTGCTTGCCCTGTCTTTCAGTGTTTGTCTGAGGAGTATGAATAATGTTGGACATTTTTCGTAAAAATGTGGAAAAAAACAGAAATAGTTACGTTATTCATTTGTATATCCAGCACAATGTCTTACCGTGTTTTGTCATTTGTTTATGTCATTTCCAGCCACAAAAAAACTATTGGTCAAATAAAAATTCACTATGGCTCAAAATTTGGCATGGGTATGAATACTTTTGGGCTTAACTGTGCATCAACTGAGGATTGCACTCATCCTCTACAACTTCAGCTGTCAAGGTTGACCACATATTTTATTCTATTTGGCAAAGGCTGAACATGAAAATATTTTGTAGCTTACCTTCTGTTAGACAGAAACAGTCTTTACAGTGAGGTTCATAAGGTGACATGCACATTGTTGATGCTGAGGAAATCATATTCTAGGCCTTTGTCATCTTCCACTTCAAGGATGGAAAATGTGTCTTGGTATTCAACCCGCTCCACTGGCTCATCTGGGTCTTGGTCAGTTGAAAGGTAAAAACTTCACTTTTGTGAAGCATGGACATTTGATGAATACAATAATTATAAAGGTAAAGTAATCAATGATAGGCCTACTTCCCCTCTAACTCTAATTTCGCATGCAGTCTTTTATACTAAATGTCTTAATCATCACTCAAGTCTAATAAATTACAACCCCGTTTCCAAACAAATTGGGACGCTGTGTGAAATGTAAAGAAAAACAGAATGTACTGATGTGCAAATAATTTAAACCTTATATTCAATAGAAAACAGTACAAAGTCAATATATCAAATGTTGAGAAATGTCATTGTTCCTTGAAAAATTTATGCCCACTTTGATTTTGATGCCAGCAACATGTTTCAAAAAAGCTGGGACCGGTGCAACCAAAGACTGGAAAAGTTAAGTTGTGTAATGCTAAAACAAAGCCTGGTGGAACATCTCACAACTTATAGGACAATTGGCAACAGGTCAGTAACATGATTGGTTATAAAAAGCCATCATAGAGAGGATAAGTAATTCAGAAGTAAAGATGAGGAGGGGTTCACAACTCTGTGAAAGACTGTGCAGGCAAATAGTGCAACAATTTAAGAATAACGTTCCTTAAATGTAAAAATGCAAAGAGTTTGGGGATCTCATCATCTACGGTATATAATGTCATTAAAAGATTCAGAGGACCCGGAGAATTCTCTGTATGCAAAGCCGAAAACCAGTATTGGATGGTGTTGATCTTCGGCCCCAAAAACCATTGTCTGTGAACACAGTATGCCGCTGCATCCACAAATGCAAGTTAAAACTGTACCATGCATAGACGAAACCATATATAAACAAGATCTATAAACGCTGCTGCCTTCTCTGGACCCGAGCTCATTTACAATGGACAGAGGCGAAGTGGAAAACTGTCCTGAGGTCTGACGAATCAAAATTTTTAATTATTTTTTGGAATCATGGATGCCGCGTCCTATGGACTAAAGGGGAGAGGGACCATCCGGCTTCTTATCAGCGCACAGTTCAAAAGCCAACATCCGTGATGGTGTGGGGGTGCATTAGTGCACATGACGTGGTTGACTTGCACATCTGTGAAGGCACCATTAATACTGAACAATATATACAGGTTTTGGAGCAACATATGCTGCCATCCAGGCAGCATCTTTTTCAGGGAAAGCTTTGCTTTTTTTCAGCAAGACAATGCCAAACCACATTCTGCACGTTTTACAACAGCATGGCTCCCTAGTAAAAGAGTCTGGGTGCTGAACTGGCCTGCCTGCAGTCCAGACCTGTCACCCATTAAAAACATTTGAAACGGAAAATATGACAAAGGAGACCCCGAAATGTTGAGCAGCTTAAATCCTGTATCAAGCAAGCATGAGAACACATTCTAAAACTATTTCACATTCAAAACTATAGCAATTGGTCTCCTCAGTTCCCAAACGTTTACAGAGTATTGTTAAAAGAAGAGGTGATGCAACACAGCGGTAAACATGCCCCTATCCCACCTTTTTTTTAAAAATTCAAAATGGGCATATATTTTGCTAAAAACAATAACATTTCTTTGGTTCAACATTTGATATGTTGTCTGTACTTTTTTCAGTTAAATATAAGGATTAAATGATTTGCACACCATTGCATTCTGTCCCCACTTTTTTGGAAACAGGGTTGTATTATGTGAATAATTCTTTTGTATATGATATATTTTCCCAGTGACTACAATGTATTGTGAAAAGTTGGCATTGTGACATTTATCTTTTCCACCTGACTACATTTTATTGAGAAAAAAAACACCAGTTTCATCAGATTGTTTTTTTCTATTGACTGGAATATATTAAGAAAAACATCAGCCTTTAAACATTCATCTTTTCCCATAGAGTGCAGTTAGTTGATATTGACATTATCGTTATGCACCTTGCTCAAGGGCACAACAACAAAAATGGTCTACCATGTCATGAGGGGGATTCGGGCCGTAGACTCTGACCACTAGGTTATGCACTCGTCTCATATTCCGATTGTTCTTCGTTCAGTTTATGTGCCCAATTTCATGTAATTGCACTGTTTTGGTGTACAGTTTGATTTAATTGGCCTGTTTTGGCACTATGGATGACACTTGATGCAATTGGTCACCAGCCTATGATAAACAGTTTTTAAATTAGTATTATGGATAGTCTACAAAATGGACTCTGTAATTGACTTTTAAAAAGTTGCGAAGTATTTCACTTAATTCAAATCATACTTAAAGGGATATTTCAGTTTTTACCATTTTCCAATTTTAGTGCTTAAATATCATCCAGACAGTTATTTTGGTCAAAGTTTTATTTCCAGGGATTTATTTGGCTGTCTAGTTCTGTGCACGAGGTATCTACGGCAACGGCTGGACTCACCACAAATGTGTTCTAAACCACCTTCACATAAAAGTCCAAAGGTGGAAATGTTTTCAGGGGACCTTTTGAAAATGTACAAATTTTTTCAGCATATGTCACTAGTCGCTAGGTGTTTTATACATCACTAGCGCATTTGAAGAAAACAGACTAGCTAATGCAGCCATGGTACGTTCAGTGTTGTTCCCCTCACTGGCCAAATTAAGTAGGCGTGTCATCTATTGCTTGTCTACACAGACTGTGTGGCTACACATACTGAAATATGGATTAAACAGTGTAGTGCTAGGAAGAGGGGTCAGCACCGTATTAGCCTTGAGAACCAGGCTCTGTGGAACTGTGGAGGTGTATGTGGCTAAGCAAAAACAGCAGTGCACTGATTTAGAAATGAGTACAGAGACAAGGGCAAAGAAAGAAATAAAAACAGTTTGAGAGATATCTATAAGCATAATAGTAGAAATAGCTAAGTGTTTTTGCACTGACAAGCCTTTATAGACCTGAAAGACACAGAATGGTTGTATAGTTTATTTTGCTGATGTAATGAATAATTTATTTTGGTGTATCAGATGGCCTATGGGTGCATGAAACTAGAAATTCAAATAACTAAGAAATAGAACTTCAACCAAAACTACTGTCTGGATGATGTTCAAAACCAAAAGTAAGTTCAAAATAAGGTCTAACGTGATAAAAAATAAAAAAGCAAATTTACATGCTGCAAAATAACAGTATTGGAGTATTTTATTTGTATTATTATTTTTGTGTTACTTTCAGTGCTGGCTATAAGTAGGCACCCAGAACGAGTAGGCAAACCACTTCCAGAATAGGATTCCTTATTTCTACCGCCACTGCATTAATCATATTTCTTTACTCCTCTTAATTGGTACAGGGCACCTGTCTTGACAAATTTACTGTGGCAAAGAGTGAAATGGGCTACATACGTATTGAATTAATGTTAGTCTGTGTTTACGTCTTTGACTCCAGTTAATCTTGATATACATAACATGCATTAGTATTTAATGACATCTGGTGGTTAGTTATGGTATTTCATGTTATTTTATTGTCCAGACATACTGTACATGTTGTTCAAAGCATGGTTTTAAGTGTATGATTATCTGAATCCGATGAGTTAGTCCTGGCCAAAAAATGCATAACATGAAAGACCTTCGCAACAGTTTGTTCTCCCAAGAAGAGTTTGAGGCCCCTGGTCTAGACAATATTAACACTGATGTGACCCACACACTCAACAGATATTTGCAGTGATTGCTCAACATTATTTCCTCTCAAGCATTTGGGTCCTTGACAAAAGGTGTTGCCTGGATCTGCAAGTTGGTGGTACCATTTTTACAGTAAGTAACTATGTAATGTTCAGTTATTCTTCTGAAATGAATCCTGATAACAATCATTTAACAGGATCCTGTTAACAGTCATTTAACATAATATTTATATATTATGATAATTCGTTTTTTTTTTTTACCAAATTAATTTTTGACTAGTATAGATTGCAATTTGAAACGTGTCTGTGATTTTTGTTATTGTGAACAAATGCAATATTAGTCAAATAAAAATACTTGAAGGACAAAAGTATATAATTTATACCTCATACAACACGTGATCGGCCGGGTGCAGTACGTTTGTGCCAATTACCTGGGAAAGTGATGGCAAATTCGGACCAGCCTTCGTTGCCCTCGCACATGAGCCTTGGGTGCCCAACAACCTGTCGCTGGTTTGTGGTTTGTCCCTCCTCAGACCTCTGTCGGTAGGTACTCACCACTGCTGACCAGGAGCACCCCAGAAGCCTTGCCGTTTCAGAGATGCTCTGACCCAGTTATCTGGCCGTAACTATTTGGCCCTTGTAACAGTCGCTCAGGTCTTAACTCCTGCCCATTTCTCCAGCATCCAACACGTTGACTTCGAGAACTGATTGTTCGCTTACCATCTAATCTACCCAGACCTTGACATGTCCCATTGTTAGGAGACGATCAATGTTATTCGCTCATTCACCTGTGTGTGGTCATAATGTTGTGGCTCGTTGATGTATAACTTTTTTATTTTTAAAGACATTTTGGTTCTACTTTAAATGATGTTGAATTTATAAATTCATTATTATGCCCCTATAAGCACTGCATAAATGTGTTATAAAGCATTTCTAGCCACGTACCACAACCCCCCTTGTCTTATTGCTTAAATTTCCACAACACACTAAGCTACAGAATGACACGTTCTTGTGCAATGATGCATAGAAACATTGTTAGTGTGGCCCTTTTAAATTGTTTATTTTTGTATGCATGATTCATTGTTTTTATTGATTCCATATATACAAATTCCATAACAGAAAACCCATGTGTTTTTTCCCAAAGAACTCTACACTTTTAATATAAAAACAACAATACATACGTTTTTGTCTTCACAACAATGCTTTAACCGCATCTGTGAAGAAGAGTCTATCTGTAACCCATGGCAGGGAAGGAATGCCCAGGCAAGAAACAGCCATGGAAAACTCCCACCCCCTCTTTCAATAGCTTCCCTGACCCTCCAGCTCTGCAGGCTGCTGACCCTTCTCAACTAGAACGAACAAGTTAGCGAAGTAAAAGCTAACATTATTATTGAAGCTTCTGTAACTACAATAACCCCACTCATCTACTAGTGCTTAGCTAAAACGGACACTTTACCTAAAAGGATGATTCATGTTTTGGAGATTTCTATGGCAATGAGATTTTTTTTCACATAATTAGCCAGAAGGAGCACTGAAATGTTTTTGCACACCAAACAACACACAATAGTATATTACAGTGTCGATTGATGGCGCAAGCGAGATATGAAAATAAATGTAATCATGTCTTGGCTTTTATTATACCAGTGAATTTGTGTAGAGTTTACAGTAACTATTGAGATCTGTGACTAGCAATCATTATTTAAAACATTTAGCTAGCCTACTCCTTATTAGATATGGATATTGTTGATTACTGCAAGTTTACAACAAAATTGGAGCCTAACCATGCTTGATAGGGATCTGTCTGACATTATGAAATTATTCTGAAATTATTGTGGCTCTAAAAAAAAATGTGTTTTTTTTTTTAGTAGTAGTTACACTTTAATTAATCTACTGTGAGTGCAGTGCATTAGAGTGCAGTGCTGTAGCAGGTTGGAAGTTTGTGTTGTCACTGAACAGTGGAAAATAAGTAATTTACCCTTTATTTATTTACATGTAAAGTTGTCTACAGTGGATATAAAAAGTCTACACACCCCTGTGAAAATGCCAGGTTTTTGTGATATAAAAGAATGAGACAAAGATAAATCATGTCAGAACTTTTTCCACTTAATGTGACCTATAATGTGAACAATTCAATTGAAAAACAAACTAAAATCTTCGAGGGAGAAGAATGAAAAATAAAAACCTTACAATAACCTGGTTGCATAAATGTGCACACCCGCTTATAACTGGGGATGTGGCTGTGTTTAGAATTAACCAATG
>JACXGI010001675.1:18166-87478 GCA_016801175.1 Esox masquinongy
ATAGAAGTCATTACACACCTGCCATCATTTAAAGTGACTCTGATTAATCACAAATAAAGTTCAGCTGTTCTAGTAGGATTTTCCTGACATTTTCTTAGTTGCATCTCAGAGCAAAAGCCATGGTCCGCAGAGAGCTTCCAAAGCATCAGAGGGATCTCATTGTTGAAAGATATCAGTCAGGAGAAGGGTACAAAAGAATGTACAAAATATTAGATATACCATGGAACACAGTGGAGACAGTCATCATCAAGTGGAGAAAATGTGGCACAACAGAGACATTACCAAGAAATGGACATCCCTCCAAAATTGATGAAAAGACGAGAAGAAAACTGGTCTAAGAATTTTGAACAGTTCCAAATACCAGGCAATTTTGGCACAAAACCTTCAGGCGTCCGTTAGAAAGCTGAAGATGAAGAGGAAGTTCACCTTTCAGCACGACAACAACCCAAAGCACACATCCAAATCCACAAATGCATGGCTTCACCAGAAGAAGATTAACGTTTTGGAATGGTCCAGCCAGAGCCCAGATATGAACCCAATTGAACATCTGTGGGGTGATCTGAAGAGGGCTGTGCACAGGAGATGTCCTCGCAATCTGACAGATTTGAAGCGCTTTTGCAAAGAAGAGTGGGCACATATTTGCTAGTTCATGTTGCTGACCAATGGATAGCTAGCCAACATTACAAGCACAAGCCAGCTAGCTAGCTGGTTAAATCAATGTAAAAATGTGTTATGTCACCTAATACAGATCATAGCGTGACCAGATTTCAGCTTAAAGAGACACCTTTTGTGACAAAGCCAAGGTATATCTTTACAGACCTGCTAACTTTATTGTTGTTACATTTAAGGTTGAAACCATCTTCAACTGGCAAGAACCATTCATCTGGATCAGGAATAAGCTACACTATACAGTACCATTCACAGCCCTGTGTAATTACATTCAATGTAATTGCATCAGAAACTGTATTTTCTGAAACTTTAATTAATGCATTTCTGTATGTGTTAAGAATGAGTTGGGGCTGATTTATGTTGTTTAATGATCAAAAGTTTTCAAGTTACATAGACCAGTTGATGGGCATGAAAAAGTGTGTGAATGTACGTTAGAATGTGCATTGAGGAAAATTTGGTTCCAGAAAACATATACTTTCAACTTCTTAATGTTGAGGGCTATAATAAATGGTTAGCAATATTGTAACTTGTAACAAAATTGCCCTTAGTCATTGTGTATTGACTGTATACCATCTTCACTGGCTTCTTTGCTCAAATATAGCCTTTAGCTTTTTTTTACTTACAGTCATAGTTCCATACATACTGGGTGGGTAAATTACTGAAAATCAATACGTAAGTAAGAGTACAGTTGCTGATATAAGAATTTATTCAAGTAAAAGTTATGTGAGAAAACGAATCATGAGCAAAAGATTATTTGGTTAAAAAAGTGCTTAAGTATTTGTTACAAATTTAGTTCATACATTGTAACACTACAGAAACAATCAGAGACAGACTGAGACCTAAAAACAGTACCCTCCCAACAGTGCACCCCCACCCTCCTCCACCCTCCTATGCTCATACACACCAGCAACAGCCCTACAACGTTACAGTACGTAGCTTCCATCGCGATTAAACATTCCATAATCATATGGTAGAATTGCTAGAATACTAACTGAGACATACTGTCTGGCTGCTCAGGAGGAACTTGATGGATGTCAAAGTAGTACACTGCTAAGCCACAGTAGTAATGCTTAGCCACTTTGAAGTAGTTGACAGGACTACACTACAACAAACAGCATAGTGAACCAAGCAAATGAAAAAATGTCCTGGCTACCGTTTTAAGGATCGTTTTTTGTCAGCAGCTGTCATTTTCTGCAACTCTGTCATGACCATATCAGCATCCTAGCACTCCCTGACCCTCTTCCTCCACTGCTGCTGATCTGGGACTATCATCAACCTGGATATGAATGAACAGACTAATGTAAGTAGCAACGCATCAAAGAAACTTTTCATTTTAATGTAAACATGTCATTTAATTCAAGGTATTCTGTAGCATGCTTAATGTCTATAAACAAAGTAACATTTAAACTTAAACAAACTGCAGAGATGTGATGCCTTTTTAGAAAATGTTCATGAAGCTACAGTACATATAGATTAGGAAATGACTATGACTAGCCAATGCATGTAAGCTATCTAAAGGTGATGGTAGCTAACTTATATGGATGTTTTCTCAGGTCTCAACCGGCCCTGGCTTTGGCGTCACTGACTTTGCTTGCACTAGCTAATAGAGAATACATCAAGCAAGCTCTGCTGTCACCTGCTGCTATTGTTTGACTTAAGACAGGTGCTGCGGCATTGTGGTCTCCATAGTGGGTTACAGTACTGTAGCAGCAGCACTACGTGACGCCATTATCTAACAAGCTGTGTATGAAATGTATAGATGTTCACTTGTACTAGGCAGCGCATGTAGCTTGGACTGAATCAGAGAGCACAACCATGATTACGTTGGTCATACCCTTCTAACACACATGAATAATATATGTATTAATTCTATTCAAACCAATGTCACATCTTTAATCATTCAAGTGTTTATAGCTAAGAACTTCATGATATACCGCAGCGGTTCTTAAACCTCTCCTGGGGACCCACAGCCATTCCATGTATTAGGTGTATACCTGAGCTCACCTGAATCAAGCAGCCAGGTACTCAATAATTAGTCGACAAGTTGACTCAGGTGTGCTAGCTCTGGGATACACCTAATACATGGAATGGAATGTGCAGTTTGCCACTCTAATGTGTAACCCGTATGAATTCAATGCAATAAAGTTATTTTTATTTTCCCATATGGCATGTATAAAACATGTATAAAGATGTCTCACTTAACAAAAGGAATGTAGACACAACAAAGAATCTTAAGGTAGGTATCAACATTTTATTCATATTTTCCAGAAATTATTTTCACAAAAATAAATTGCTCGGTAGATCCCAGAAGAGCTGTGTTGACATTTTTCACAGTACTTTTCTTAAATGGAACTTCACTCCGGGGGGACCTTAAGTGGTGTGTATAATGTTTCGATGGCAGGGAGATTTGTTTCAGACATAATTGTTCAGAAGGAACGTGGAATTGTTTTTGCTAGTACATAACAGGGCAAGCAAGATCTGAAAATGATATGTTGTCATGTTTTGACAGTCAATTTGTGTGTGGTCGCGGTTGTCTTTCATTGATCAATCAATCAAATTTGTTTTATAAAGTAGTTTTTAAATCAGCGGTTTTCACAGTGCTTTTACAGATACCCAGCCTGAAACCCCATAGAGCAAGCAACAACAGTAAATGCACAATGGCTAGGACAAACTCAAAAATTTGGCAGAAACCTAGAGAGGAAACCAGGCTCTGAGAGTCCAGTCCCGTTTTGACTGTGCTGGGTGAAGAGTACATGACCTTTTGAGCCATCAATGTTTTTGTATGATCAGAAAACAAACAGGTCAATAATTGCAAGTGGGCTGAGATCAGAGTCCTTAAACAGAATCCAGGCGCTGAGACGTGGAGCTGGACACTCCCTGTCACATCCGAGGGGTTGGGGGGATGGTATAGTAGCTAAGATCAAGACAGGACAGACTGACCCTAGGCTACTGGCACAATAATACCGCAGCGTAGAACTGTGCTGAGACATGGGTGTCCAGAGACACTGTGGCCCTGTACGAAGGCAACTGGGACATTGTTTCCCCGTCCTTAGGGTGGCGTGGCAACTGGGAAGGGTCTGACCCCTGGTCTGGGCTAGAGGACAGTCCTCCTAATGGACCACCAGGCTAGTCCACCACCAGGCTAAACTTAATCATAGATTGTTGCAGTGAAAAAAATTGGGACTGAGATGAGGGGCTGGACACTCGGTGATAAGAGTAAACCAGTGACTCTGCCCCTTTCAGTGGAGAGAGGGCATCCCAGTTGAGATGAGAGCCCGCCAGACAAAGACAGCAAAGGTGGATGTAAATCCTGTGCCTTTCTGTTCAACTTCACACTCCTAGGCCAGATTACACTTAATCATAGAACTTGCTGAAGAGATGAGTCTTTAGCAGACACTTAAAGGCTGAGACTGAGTCTTCATCTCTCACTTTAAACGGCAAATTATTCCATGGTAGTGGAGCTCTGTGGAAGAATGCCCGGAATCCAGATGTTTGATAAAGCCATCGGATGTGCTTCAATAATTTTCCGAACAGCAGATATATTGATAAATGTACATGGTGTCTCTTTATTAAAGACTTCCAACTCTGAGGAGGCAATGCTTCCTGCCTTTATCCAGTTCCTCCCCTCTGAAGCTTTTCTAAAAATCACCCTGATACTAGGATAGTACTGCTAGCTAGCTAACTAACTAGCTAACATCTTGGGAAGTGATCTTACATGGTGATATTGAACCACACATGTTCGAACTGGAGCTTCCTACTAACAATAATGCATTCAAATATGGATGAAAGAATGTATTTACTAATTGTGTTTGGACAGTTTTATCACGATTAAGATGGCAAATCATTAAGTTAATTCTATTGATTTGTGCCATTTGTGCTTCCTGCTGAACAGTGAGTGGCTGTGGCAATTGATGTACAGTTAGGTCTGGAAATATTTATTTACACTGACACAATTTTCATAGTTTTAGCTCTGTATGCCACCACAATGAAATTAAACAACCGAGATGGAATTGAAGTGCAGACTTTCAGCTTTAATTCAAGGGGTTGAACAAAAATATTGTACGAAACGTTTAGGAATTGCAAACATTTTCATACACAGTCCCCTTATTTCAGGGGCTAATGTAATTTAAAAAATTAACATAATCAAAAATAAAATGATAGCCCACATCGTATTTATTTTTATCAAGTCTATGGTCAAGCATTTTGACAACACCAAATCGTTATTGCACTTATGTTGTCGGCACACTAGGTGGGAGGAGAGATCACAAAACAACCTTTTCCCACAAAGCCATTCAAATTTAACCTAGCAACAGTGCTTCTGGTTGTTCATCTACACACCTACCTAGTTCCTATCGACACACGATTCCCCTCCACATTAAATGCAAAAGCAATTTGTCACAACCGCAAACAAACATGCAAACGAAAGCACACTGGGCAAGCACACTCTCTCCCTGCCATACACACACTAGATATGCACACAAGCACACCCACGCACACATGCACACACAAAAACGCACACTCCAATTCACTAAACAGTGAAATCTGCTGTTTGCTGTCTGAAACCTGAATTCAGTGAATGAGCCCTACCAGGCTCCATCACTGAGAGAGCTAGGGGCTCTGCTGGCTCTGAGTTGGGCCTTTTTGACACCAAGCTCCTGTCATTCAGGCCAGCTCTACTGTCAGCCCACATAAAGCCACTTTAAATGTGAAAGGAGAGGCTTTGAGTTTGCTTTCTAGCCACGGTCAGAGTCAATGCAACAAGCCCCTAGAATAGAGTTCCCCTCAGGTTTCCTTCCCCCCTTCCCCCTTCAACCTCCCCTTTTCTCCATCCCAAATAAACAGACAGCCCCTGCTTATTTGTCCTGTTTGAGAAAACAAATCCTGAAATCCTGGTGCTGTGCAAGAGATCAAAAAAGCGACGCGAAAATCAATTGGCTCTGCAAGTCTCAAGACTGCCATGCAGTAAATTGCCCCTGAAAGATAGCACTATGTGAAGGCTTTCTTTTTATAGCTACCCTCTTTAAAAAAAAACTAATCTTTTAAGAGAGAAGAACAGAGTGCAGAAGGTCTCCTTCCTGAAATGTATTTGAATCATGTGGATGGAGGGACTTCATTGAAAGCATGATAGTATAATGTTGGCCTACTCTTTTGTGCTTTGTGTTTTTTGTGCCACATCCAATATTCCCTAAAATCGCTAACAATGGTACATTTAGGTACCAGTGGTATACCAAAGATCTAGGGTCTGATTACCTTACTCCCAAACCTAAATGTCAGTATTTACAAGAATTGCATCTTTTTCAGAGCAATTCATAGTAATGAGTGCATACATTTTACTTGCCCCCCGTGGGAATCAAACACACAACCCTGGCTTGTGAGTACCGTGTCCAATCGACAGAGTAACACAGTGTGTTATCAATCGTTAGAAATATCTAACAACTGATTAGACCTTTGGTTTTGGGGCACCTTGTGCCTAAATGTACCGTTGTCATGCTTCTGTGTTTAATTTTCAGTTTGATATGTCCAAACTGGTTTGCATAGTTTTATTCCCTGGAATGCCATGAGTTTTTTCCAAGCACGGTTGAACTAACCCTCCCTCGATCACTTCCTTCCCCCTCCGTGCTGAAGGAAACAGACTAATTACTCCTAATCAATTAAGAGGCCCAAATTTTCAGTTTGCGTGTATGCTCGTGGGTGACAGGCAAGTAAACTAGAGAGGGCCAACTTCCCCTGACTTCCCCTGCTCTCTAATTAGCTCTTTGATCTCTACTGCTGTGTTGTAAGCCCAGGCTGCAGGCAGCTCACAGGAGTATGTTAACGCTGCCTCCCACCCGCCCGCCACAGAGCAGCAAAGGGGGAATGCTGACGTCCTTGATTCCTTTTTCAGAAAAGGTATTCTGGAAGGGCCCCACTTCAGACCCCAAGTGGAGACGTTAAAGGATACTCAGCAATGGGTATAGCTAGTCGAGCAGGGACTAAAACACATGAAGAACTTTGAAAATTTGATTGTTATGCTGCACCCACTAACGGCTCAGATACACTACAAGCGTCATGCTGTCTTGGCATCAGCGTCACGTAATAGTGACTTCCTTTCCGCTAAATGCAAACCCTGACAAAATCAACTTTTTCCTTCATAATTTCATTCATAAGACAGAATATATGCTTGCGTCAGCCAGTGAGAATTGAAACTGTTTAGTGTAAAGCTTGGACCCTGCCAATGAACGAGATGCAACATGAGTAGTATAGCAGCTGTCCTTGATGGCAACGCTGCACGCTCCATAGCTTCAAAGTAGCATCTAGGTAAGGTTGTATAATGTAGTGCATTTATTTATCGAGTAAAATAGTTTCCAAGGGGATATTTTGGCTAAAGGTTCTATGTGAAACAAATTGCGTTGACCTGGAACACAGTTTAACACTATTAAGGATTATTCATGGGTTCTATGTCTTTTGGGGGATCTTAGGGTTCTTGTATACCATTGAAGTTGTAGCAAACAGAATACAATCATTTTTACATGAAATTAGCAGGGTGTATTTTTATTTATAAATAAATTATAAGTAAATATACAAACAGAGGAGAAGCAAATTAACATTCATGAAGAAAAAAAACTACACAAATGAAAACAATAAGGAAGGCCCCTATTGTGAGACTGTAAGAAATGAAAGAAACTCTCTAAGGATAATCAACAGCTGGTCTGGGTCACACTGCTTCAACGGGACGTCCAAAAGCCTCCCAGAAATTCCAGACCAGCAAAGCAGGATGGAACAAGGCCAAAGCAGTGGAGTATTGTGGCATTTGTTGTTTGACATTGGTCACATAAGGGACAGGTATCCTATGTTATTTCATTTTAAAACTCCTTTGTAAACTCCTGAATTGTGTGAGACAATGTCTAGAGTTGGTTGAACAGGTATGAATGTGCTCCATGCTATTCAGTGAGTCTGCTATGGAAAGTTCCGTGCCAATTTCCTCCTCCCATATTGCCTTGATGGCTTATGTTGGGAGTGGGTTGACTGACTTAAATGCAAGATATGTTTGAGGTAGGGCACATTTTGAGGTACCCCTCAAACACAGGTCTAGCATTGTGAAATACAGTGTAAATACATCTTTACTAGTATCCCATTCAGATAGAAATTGCAGCATTGTTGTGCTATTTTTTCGGAAAATAATTTGGTAATGTTTACATGGGCACCATTTAGGCCATTTCACTTCAATGACAGGAATTCAGAGAGGTGTGTTTTTCCATGGTCTATTCTTAATCCCGCTGGAATCAAATTGTTGGCTACCAAAGTTCTCGGTTTATGGATGTAAATACCCTCAAATTATAGCTGACTGTATGTACTTGAACATTTTTGTTTTCTTTCAAATCCAATGCTCTGGAGTACAGAGACAAAACAACAAAAGTTGAGTCACTGTCCAAATACTTATGGACTGCACAGTACTTCAGACAGAACCTAGTCCCCCAGCACATTAACCAATTAAATTAAAACATGGCAACTGAGACAGGACAGACAGTGTTCCTTTAATTGTCTTGGGCTCTAGGATGATTGTTGTCTGTTTAGTGCATGTGGAAACTATAGCTTGTGACAGGGACTGGGTGAAAATTTCCTTAAAGATGCCCGCCAGCTGATAGGCATACACACTAAAGCCCCAGCCAGGGATGCCAACTGGACTGACAGCTTTACACCGATCAGCCATAACATTATGACCATTGACAGGTGAAGTGAATAACACTGATAATCTCGTTATCATGGCACCTGTCAGTGGGTGGGATATATTAGGCAGCAAGTGAACATTCTGTCCTCAAAGTTGATGGGTTAGAAGCAGGAGAAATGGGCAAGCGTAAGGATCTGAGCAACTTTGACAAGGGCCAAATTATGATGGCTAGACGACTGGGTCAGAGCATCTCCAAAACTGCAGCCCTTGTGGGGTGTTCCTGGTCTGCAGTGGTCAGTACCTATCAAAAGTGGTTCAAGGAAGGAAAAGCGGCCAAGGCTCACTGATGCACGTGGGGAGCGAAGGCTGGCCCGTTTGGTCCGATCCAACAGACAACCTACTGTAGCTCAAATTGCTGAAAAAGTTAATGCTGGTACTGATAGAACGGTGTCAGAACACACAGTGAATCACAGTTTTTTGCATATGGGGCTGTATAGCTGCAGACCAGTCAGGGTGCCCATGCTGACTCCTGTCCACTGCCGAAAGCACATACAAAGGGCACGTGAGCATCAGAACTGGACACAGAGCAATGGAAGAAGGTGGCCTGGTCTGATGAATCACGTTTTCTTTTGCATCACGTGGATGGCCAGGTGCGTGTGTGTCGCTTACCTGGAGAACACATGGCACCAGGATGCACTATGGGAAGGAGGCAAGCCGGCGGAGGCAGTGTGATGCTTTGGGCAATGTTCTGCTGGGAAACCTTGGGTCCTGCCATTTATGTGGATGTTACTTTGACACGTACCATCTGCCTGAGCATTGTTGCAGACCATGTGCACCCTTTCATGTCAACGGTATTCCCTGATGGCATTGGCCTCTTTCAGCAGGATAATGCGTCCTGCCACAAAGCAAAAAAAGTTCAGGAATGGTTTGAGGAACACAACGAGTCCAAGGTGTTGACTTGGCCTCCAAATTCCCCAGATCTCAAACCAATCGAGCATCTTCGGGTTGTGCTGGACAAACAGCTCCGATCCATGGAGCTCCCACCTCACAACTTACAGGACTTAAAGGATCGGCTGCTAACGTCTTTGTGCCAGATACTACAGCACACCTTCAGAGGTCTATTGGAGTCCATGCCTCGACGGGTCAGAGCTTTTTTTGCGGCAAAAGGGGAACCTACACAATATTAGGCAGGTGGTCATAATGTTATGGTTGATGTACAGATGATGTACACTTGTGCTCATAAGTTTGCATACCCTTGAAGAATTGGTAATACATGTACTATTTGTAAAGAAAACATGAGTGAGCAGGCAAAACACATCTTTTATTTCTTATGGGATTCACATTCAACTGTAGGTCATAACAGAATGGCACAATCTTAAAACAAAACATGGCAACAAAGAAAAAAAATTAACTGACCCCTGTTCAAAAGTCTGCATACCCTTTGTTCTTAATATTGTGTATTGCCTCCTGCAGTCTTTTGTAATAGTTGTCTATGAGGCCCCGAATTCTTGCAGGTGGTATAGCTGCCCATTCGTCTTGGCAAAATGCCTCCAGGTCATGCAAAGTCTTTGGTCGTCTTGCATGAACCGTACATTTGAGATCTCCCCAGAGTGGCTCGATGATATTAAGGTCAGGAGACAGTGATGGCCACTCCAGAACTTTCACATGTTTCTGCTGTAACCACTGGAGGGTCAACTTGGCCTTGTGCTTAGGGTCATTGTCATGCTGGAAAGTCCAAGAGCGTCCCATGCACAAATTTCGTGCAGAAGAATGCAAATTGTCTGCCAGTATTTTCTGATAATATGCTGCATTCATCTTGCCATCAATTTTCACAAGATGAAGGAAGGAATATACTTTTGAATATACTTTTCTGATCAAAAGTAAACTTTTGATCAAGGCCATTTGGGTGATTTCTGTTATCATTATGATTTAAAAAGGAGCCAAACAACTATGTGATAATAAATGGCTTCATATGATCACTATCTTTAAATAAAAGATAGCATGATCAGTCATATTTTCAAAATCAATACCAAAATTTCACAACTTCTGCCAGGGTAGGCAAACTTATGAGCACAACTGTATATACGTTGTATATGTAACATGATCTCATTAGAAATAGGAACATATTCATCCATACAGCTAATTCTAATGGAAATGACCAAGTCAGGTTGGAAGAAAAGGTATAATTTAGAGGAAACGTCAGAAAAACGTCTGGTCATGACTGATACATTTTGCGACTAAATAGACATAAAACTGGCTTTTTGCATTACAGCTGGTAAACCTTAGACAAGGGTTCCACTAACATAATGGCTTGAATTAAGGTTAACGTTAGTACATTAAATCACACATTTCTAGTGTTTCCTGTAACTTGCCTCAGTATCTCCTCAAAACAGTAATTTTTCGTCCGACCATACTCAGTCATGGTGAGGCAAATTTCACATTCGGATGAATTTGTGCGTTTTCTAGTGAGATCACGCTGGTTGACTCTTCTTAGCATCTGTTAGTGAGAGCACATGGTCATCTGGAGTAGCAAGCTCTTTCCTAGTTAGTTCAGTTTTGTCATCCTCAAAGTGAGTGCAGAATGTGTTAAGTTTGCCTGGGAGCGGCGGCATCAGTAGGCATCATATGGCTTGACTTTCCTTTGTATTCCATGATGGCGTATATTCCTTCATGCTCTGTGATTCTAAATTGTTAAACTTAGTTTTAACCTTGACTCTGTATGTTCTTTTTGCACCCTTAATGTTTCTGAAGTATTTTACCTACCTTGTGTCGCACCCCAGCGGGTCAATGGGGTACTTTATGGTGACATTGAATGCTGCAGTACGGCTGTCAGCAGGATCTGTGTTTCTCCATTCATCTGAGGTGTTAGTATATTTTCAGATTTTCTGGGTACACGAAGCACCAATTTGCTTGTGGAGAAACCAAGAAAATGTCTGCTCTCCAACAATTGGAGATATGCCTGAAAACTTGTTAGCGCGGCTGCCTATCTCGGCCTAACTTGGAGTCCCCCCTTCTTTCCTCATCTGTATCGCCGGCGAGCCTGTCACCTGTGTCTAAATGTACTGTAATAGTACAGGGCTGGAAGGTTGATAGATAAATGTAGCTTCCAAATTGTAGTCCAAATGTGATTGTCATATGAGATAATCACGTGTGTGTTTTGAGTTGACAACATAGTAATTGAATCATCACAAAAATAGCAATGAAATAGGAATGTCGAGTAGTGTCCTGTAAGACCCTCACCTTTTAGGGCGATGTTGTGGATATTTCAGAAATTGTAATGAAATTGCAGGCGGAAACCCATTTTAATGGGATTAACTTTTCCCAGCAGGGATATCGGATATCTACAAAAATGTAACATTTGTTTTAAGTTTGTCCATCGGGGATGGGGGAGGAGCATTTACTTTGTAACTTAGGTACATTTGTGTGGGAAGATCATTCATTCATATCAGCAAAAGCCTGCTCTCATTCCAATTAATTATAGACTGAAGAAAAGTATAAATGCAACATGCTTCAATTTTAAAGGCATTACTGAATAATAGTTCATAAGGAAATCAGTCAATTAAAATAAATACCCTGATCTACTGATTCCACATGACTGGGAATACAGATTTAAATCTGGTGGTCACAGATACTTAAAACCATATGTATGCATGGATCAGTAAACCAGACAGTATCTGATATGACCACCATGTTCCTCAAGCAGCACAACACATATCTATTGCATTGGGTTGATCAGGCTGTGGATTGTGGCCTGTGGAATGCTGTCCCACTCCTGTTCAACAGCAGTGCAAAGTTCCTGGATATTAACAGAAAATGGAATATACCCTCATACACGTTGATCTAGAGCATCCCAAACATGCTCAATGGGTGATATTTCTGGTGAGTATGCGGGCCATGGAAGAACCGGACATTTTAACTTCCACGAATTGTGTACAGATCCTTGTGATATTGGGGCCTCTTCACAACATTGACATCAGCAAACCACTCACCCACACAACGCCATACACAACGTCTGCTAGCTGCCAGGTTTAGTTGAAACCTAGATTCATCCATGATGAGCACACTTCTCCAGAGTGATAGCGGCCAACAAATGCTTGCGTTCGTTCACTGAAGTTGGTTATGGCATCAAAATGCAATCATGTCAAGTCCCTTGTAAAAACCACGAGCAAGCAAATGAGCTTCCCTGAGATGGAGGGTTAAACTTAACCAGTTAACTGGAAATAATAACTTTTTTCAAATGTTCCAAAGGTCTTTTTCAAAGGATTTCGGGTCCCTACCAGGTTAGTAAAATGTGAACATGCACACACACGCACAGATACACACATGAAACAGAAAGTAGACGATGAGAGTAAGTAGAGCTGGGGTGGGAGCAGGGGGAGAGATCTGGCAGGTTCTAAAAGAAGCTGTAAGCTCACTTTGTTGGTTGGAATTTTCAGCACCATGGAACGACTTAATAACAATGCGTGAAGCAATGAAAATTACACAGCTTCTGCTCCAAAGGAAAAATTAATTGCTCTCAGGTTGCACTCCAGATAAATCTGTTCATCCAAGCGCACACACGCACAGGCAGGCCTGGAGCCACACTCAACCAGACACACACACACACAGCCTCTCACACATTCACACACACAAACACACACACACACACACATGCACACACAATCACACGTACAGGTGCGTGTGGAACCCTTGGCAGCTGGCTGACCCTGACCTAAGAGCTATGAAGCCCGACAGAAGTAAGTGCAACTGTGTGTGTGTGTATGTGTGTTTGTGTTTGTGGGGGTGGGTGTGCATACCTGAACCTGGAGCTCTGTGCAGTGGATAAAAGAGAGAGGGCCCGGGCCACATTCCAGCCCAGCCTCCTTGGGTGAGAGACGGGCCTGCAGCATTCCACCACCTGCCTGTCAGGCCAGGTGCATTCCACTCCGCAAGGAAGGGCCAGAGCACACACACACACACACACATGCTGCATAAGCAAACACATACATACGGAGAGCACTCCACACACGCATCCAATCATGTTCAATCACACGAATAAAGTCCACATACGGTCCACGCTTAATCATCTATTGATTAATGTCCGCTGGCGATATGAAAACGAAATAACAAGGGCACATTTCTTATCAAACTGAAATGAGAGGCGCTTGGTTGATAGGCGTCCTACAAATTCAGCCAATAACTGGACAAATGCGGTGTACTCAGAATACACTCAACAACACCATAAACACTGCTGTACGTATGTACGTGTTTACATGTGTAGCCACACAAGCACAGCCTGACTCATACCCTTGAATGCGTCACACGCATATGGCAAGCAGGCATGGGAGAGACAAGCCGGCATTGTCCGCGCTGCGCTTCTTGGAGAGGCTGCACAAAAAAGTCTATACAATCCATCTATGATTCAGTCATTTCTAATGCATGGATTTTTCTGTTTGGAGGAGGCAAAGCTATTTAAAGAGCAGGGGTTGAATACATGGTGAATGTACTGCCAGCCTCCTTTTGAAGTTCTCACGGTGCTGCTACCGATGCGCTGTGAGTCACACATGGACAGTGCGGATGGGGGCGGAGTGTGTCTGTGTGTGTATGCGTGTGTGTGTGTGTTAGTGTGAGACAACAATCCGGGTTCTTTTCTCCCTCTGTCTCTTTCGTCGCCAGGTTTGCTTCCTCCATCTAGGAGCTCTACAGGAATCACAAGGCGAAATCCCTGATATCTCCTCACCGTATTTTCACAGATCCCTTGTTCTCTCATCACTGGACAAACACAGCGGTACTCTGAAGAGCCCCACTGGCAATCGCCTCGTCTCAAGGGTATGGGCAAGTAGGAACTGTGACGGGGAGTGAAGGGGTTTTTGAGGCAGGGAGTAGGAAGGGATCTTGTTTTAATACTCCTCTCATGCAAAAGCAGTTGTATCTGCAGGCTTGGTTGAATGTAAAAGGCAGCACTGGCTTTGGAACAAAAGCGCCATTCAGCATAAGCAAGCTGCTTCCCCTCCACACTATGAGAGAGAGAGAGAGAGAGAGAGAGGAAAAAGGCTGTTGGTTACATGCCTACGTGTATTTGACAGGCATGGGACTCCATGCTTGAAAAGCCCTGAATCACACCCATTATTTCTTATCGTGGTAGACCATACCTTTGCCTTCACGGTTTCCCCCTATTCCTGCAATCCCACCAGCCTATATTCCAACTCCCGCCAACTTGCCACACCCTCGACCCTGTCCTGCTACTGGTCCTTAGTTACTTTTCATCCCTTAAATGTTGCCCACAGGCAGCACCAAGCCCGAATGGATCATGAAGCGAGCAGCCTGGAATGCTTCCTTCAGTCGCCCTCCACGCACCCCTCCGGCTGCCTCGAAACTTGGTACGTTCTGAGCAAAGAGACTTGTTGAAGTTGTGTGAGAGCGCATTGTGTGTATTCTCGCAAATCAGGGGTCACAGAATTGTGTGTTCGTTCCTCAAGCCTTCCGCCAATCCCAGTGTATTTCACCTTCCACCCTTACTATCCCCACCCAAACCTAAGCAGCTAGGCAGCCCAAGAGAGGCTTTTGTGGACATTCCCCTGACATCTGAAAACAATCAAATAATCTGGGCACAATGCTCCTCTATATGGAGGGGGCATATGTGGTTCCCAGATGAAGCAGCGAGGATTAAGGGGAGGAATTGGGAGAAAAGGGTGGGGGGCAGGTCACACAGCTGAAGTGAGGTGGAAGGGGAACCATATTGTCACTGGTTTTGGTGGCTGAGAATGTGTAAATTGATGGAGTGTTGGGGTATACGCAATGGTAGAAGAAATATGACTGTTCCCACAAACAGTGAGATAAGGAGTTGTGTGTGACTAAAAGCTTCTGTCTCCTTGCTTAGAAGGGAGAGCAAAAACATCTCCTGGCCAGTTTGGGCATTGGATGACTCAAATTTTAATCAGGTTTCACCAAAACTAAATGAGGAAAAGCCTCTGGTGTCTAGGCAATTAATTGCTCCCTACGATATAACCAGGGAGTGGATACGTCTCAGTACATAAGTGGAAACAAAACATGATATTTCAGTTGTGAGTGGGCAGATTCAGACAAAATTTGGGTGACTGATGCGTCGTGCCATAGAGATCGGGAATTTACAAAATTACACAGATTGACCAGATGGTGGAGCTACAACAAGCAACTGTAAAAAGTATCACTAAATTTGACCTAAAGTCATGAAATGTGGTGTACAATACATTTACCTAAGGTCAGCCATGGTGGGACATGTAATGGTGATTTCACAAACTTTCTAGCTCACATTATCTCAGACATAACTGACCCAATTTTGACTAAACGTGGGTGAATGATGCATCTTGTCACAAACAGCCGGCCTTTACAAAATGACACCCAGCGAACTAGTGCATCATTCAGGACAACACGTGTGCTGTTGTTTTCTTTGTCATAATTGGCTGCATGACTGTGAAAACCATGAGTCAATCCACTGAGTACATTGAATGAGTGTCCAGCAAATACAGAATATTAATGTAGATAATAAGGGGGGCTTTTTCAATACAATGACGGTCACCTCTGTGTGCCTCTCTGTCTGTCTTTTTCTCTCTCTTTCTTTTCTTTTTTCCTGTATGAGAATGGTAAACAGTCATCTGCAACTTCCTCCAGTGTGTTCATTAATCCCTTTCATTTTGTGGGGTTGGATGATTACAGAGAAGCCAACCAAACTAACTCCGCCTCCCTCTTCCAAAAGCAACAAAGTCCTTTCCTCCTTACTAAAACACAGTTCCTCCTTTTAGCATGCTCAGGTTTCAATTACGTTAACATATAACCACAGAAACTAGTTTGAAATTAATGGGAAAGGCCTATTGTAGGTGAAATTACAATAAACAGTCCGAGTATTCCAATAAGCGCCGTATTGTTGTTCAACTAAACAGAAGTTATGTCAATCTGGTCAAGCACATTCATCATGTGTCTTCTGAATGCTACTTAAATTATTACATTCTCAGAGCTGGGTAAAATAATTATCGTCTTAGCCAACATACTTGAGATGAATGCTCACATAGACATACATAGTTAACATTCTACTTATTACCCATTTTCACAACTTGGACCATCAAGTATACACATTTCTCTCAAAGGCATCACAGCAATGACCTTTAATTCGAATTTACGAACATCCTTGTACTCACAAGACCAACTCACTAAGCATGACAATTTTTTTCCATGTATGATGAGCTATGAGCACCAATATGTGGTTTATAGCAGCATGTCAATTTCAGTTTCAATTTAAAGCAAAGATTCTATACCCTTGAATAAGTAGACTTTCATTTTGACCAAAGAGATCTGAGTGTTTTAGAAAACATTACCAGAAAAGTCTTAAATTATATTAAAAATAAATCAACATTCAATAATTTTGAATTAAAAAAGATGTTATTTCCATTCAAATGTTACCATGAAGCTAGAACCTTTTTTCTAACGTTAGCTAGTGTTGTATCATTTTAAGTGATATATAGGTAGCGGGATGGAGAACAGTGCTTGTCTTCGTATTCTATTATATTAATCTGACTGGTTTCACTGACTGTGTACTGCAGAAAAGTGAAAATCACAGCACTATTTTATGATATATTTTACTGCTGTAAAAATAAATTAAAATAAAAAATAGTGAAACCATTGCCTGTCATCAAAATGCCCAAACTAATATAGACGAGCAGTAGAGTAGATGCCAAACTTACAATGCAAAGTTAATAAATAATTAATCAATTTATTGTAAATCTCATTGTAAAATGAATAATGACATTGCTATTTACTTTTGAATATATCTATTAAAAATCTGTTACCAATTTAAGAAATAATGAATAACTCAAGTTCAAATATATGTACTGTGATTTCCTTATGTACGACAAAAACAAAATTACAACCTAATGTGCAATTTCCTAATGAATTTTCTTAATGTACCAACTGTCCCATTTAAATGTAAAAGTGAATTCTTAAGGGGCAAACCAAAAGCAAACCTCCCCTTTCAAAAATGTTTTATGCAAAATAAATTGGAATTATGTATAGGTAGGCCCTTCCCTGTTTTTTCCGTTTGGTTCTGTGTTGTTCCTAGTGAATACAAAATTAAAGTTATTCCATTTGAAATGTAATGTCTATTCATAACTATTGCTTTACTTGGGCAGAATATCTTTGTGACTGAGTACCGGCACCTGTTTCGATTCCTGCACCTCTAATAGAATATTATCTCAAAAGTATTGTGGACTTCCTGCACCTAAATATAAACAATACCGGCACCCAAACTTTGTTGCTGGACCTATTTCAGTCCAAGTGAAACACTGCCCTTAACAGTTTTCTTGTCATTCAATCACTGTGGTTGGGATTATCAGGGGAGTTAGCAGGATATTTGTGAGTCACAGAGTTGGTAGCTGTTCATAGACATGTAAAGCAGTCACTGAGGGTGGACATTTATGGGGAGGGAAATGGATTACTAATGTAGTCAGAAACAAGAGACTTTGAACATTAAAATGTTTTTATTATAGAGAAAGAGAAAAGAATTGCAAGGAATTGATTTAAAACATATATGAAATATCGTCTCAAGGTTCATCTCAAAGTCCTTGAAATTTGTGCATTTAGTTGTTGAAATTCATTTTTGGCAAAGCTCCCAATATCTTCAAATCATACATGGTTTTATGCATAGCATTTGGTAGACCGGAGTTCTGAAAGGTGTGTTTACTAATTCTATTCTTGGACGGAACCTTACATTTGCTGATTAGCTAAACTCCACGTAGGGAGTTTGGAGCCAAACTGTTACATTAACACAGTCTGAAATTCCTTTGATCTTAAATGATAAGCATGTAATTAATATTTACATTCTTAGATAAGCAAGTAATTTTACAACTAGCTGAGAAGTTTTGTGCACCAATAATCAGTATTTAGTAAGTTTGATGATATCACGAAAGATAGCATGATTTACTATTCTTGCTAACATTAGCTAAACCGGCAACTCATTCAAAAGGGATGGTGATAATATTTCCATGACAAATACTAGTCAGCTTTTGCAACTGCAGAACATTTACCTTTGCATTTAGGCCCTTGTTGGCTTGACATTCTACCATAGCAGCTTACAATGCATCGTCTTAATAACAACTTAGTAATATTTTCTAGGCAAGAATAAAAAAGTGAAATATAACAAAGTTTTGCATTCACTTTTGTAGTTAAGTGAATGAATGTAATGCTGTTGTCCTGGAATTGTGCCAGCATAAATTACTTAGTGGTGCCATCCTTGTAGTCTGGGCTACCATTTTTTGGCTTACTAAAACCATGTACTATCATTTATTATTAGCTAGCTAGCCAGCTATGCAACAATGGGGACCACTGATCAACTTCTGCAAATTCAGAAACGTTTAACATAAAATGTATAGCCTTGTTGGTTTACTTTGCCGAATATTCTTCTATAGTGGCTAATGAAGCACAGGCTTAATAACTGCTTATTATTTGTTCTGGGTATGAATAAAACATAATTCTTGCACATTTTAAAGTTATTTTGGGTAGTTATACTCTTTAAAATCAAACAAAAAATATATGCCATTATTGTCTTAGAGTTGTGCCAGAGTTGATTTTCACATTCCGGTCTACAAGCTAGTCTGTGAAAGGAGATTGGTTCACACCAGTGAGCATCCTGCGTCAGGACTTTGAAGTTACAGTGGGTAAAAAAAAGCACCATTGGATTAACGCTAGATTCACCCTAAACCCAAACCAATAGATTGTATAGGCTTGGTTACCCCAATACCATTCATGTACCTTTCCTACATAAAAAGGCTGCATAATTCAGGGCATGGACAAATTACCAGCATTTAGGTTGTGTCGATAGGATATTAGAAACACTGCTGCTGGTGGTCAAAGGAGTGTGAGCACAACCTGACCCCTACACACTGAGAACCAACTATTTTTTAACATTAAGATTGACACTGAGACTGTGGTTATGTCAGTTTTAGCTTTTAGTATGGTGTGGATTGGCTAACATTTCAACATCCACAGATGCTGACTTTTTTAGCTGTCTGGGCTTGCCTTGATGTGGTCCGAACATAGACATACATGAATGGTTCAGATATGGCATAGGTTGGACTAAGTCTTAACTAATCATACTGTAGATTACTATGTTTTACAAGTGTGGAAAGCACAGTTCACTAAAATACAGTAGTGCACAGTAGAGTACAGTAAAGCACAGTAAATGGTAAAGTTTAATAATGTTCACTACAGTACAGCACTATACTCAGAGTAAGCTAGCTAGAGTTCAATACAGTGTGTAGTATTGCACGCTAGAGTTGGTATTACCATAATAAAGGAATAAGGCCGGGCGGAAGGGCTGGTATACTGTATGACACTTAAAGGCACAAACAGAATGTAGAGGTACTAGATACAGCCCACATTCCACACCACAAACTCCAAAGCCTTATTTGCTACTATAGACAGGTTACGAGAGCAAATTAGAACCATACTTTTTTCATATGTGGTATACAGTCTCATATAACATGGCTTACAGGTAATCAGTATTCAAGCTACAAACCACCTAGTTCATAGTATAATGCATGTGCTTTACTTAAGCACTGTACTGGATACTACTGTTACTGAATTTCACTGTTCTGTACTTTGCAGTGCTATATTGTACCCTGAGCTCTATTGTGCTCTTGATGAAATTCTGTTACCGCTCTCACATTACCAGGTCTATATCCACTTAACTTACTATACTTCAATAACACAAATAGTTTATTTTCTACATTACGAGCAGTGTTTTGGGAAAAAGTGCTCATAAAATGTATTAAACTTTTTTTGCTTGGCATACATTTTGAAAAATCTCAGTGAAATTACATTTCTGTGGAATTGCCCCATTCCATGTATTCAGATCCTGCAACTGGCCCATTCCCTGCATAGGCACATAACAGGTACAACACATGGACTCATAATCACATCACTACTAATATGCCTCAAAAGCACTTCAATATTTCCACACAATGTTGTCTATGTCTAAACCAGTTTTGCATGTTCTGGTAAAAAGAAGTCCCAGAGCCAGACCTGTATAGGTCTACCTACATAGACAGGAGTCAAGCATGCCTAAAGGCCCTAGCACTTCCTGTCCTTGGAGCAGTTACACCTTTTCCGCTCGCCACCCAGCAATTATCGTGCCTGACAGCCACAGGCTTCCCAGGCCAGACCCACACTAATCATAGGTATGCATTGTTGTTTTCAGCTGGCAGCCCTTTAAACAGCACCTCTTGTTCAAATCCCCAACTCTGTTGAGTTGGGCCCAGCCCCAGCCCGTAGGCAAGGCTAGTACATTGTCTGGCTAGATGAAAAAAATAAAGGGGAAATCTCTCGATTTATGAATGGGCTGAGGAAAACAGAGTTCCTCTGCCACAGGTATGCTGTGGTAAACAGGAATCCACAACATCAACAAGAATTTAAAGAAAACTCAACCTGGTGTGGTGTAACCCAATTTAACAAGATGGAGAATGAAGTGAGGGACACATGTAGATAAAAAGGAATAAGATCCTTATATCTGTGTCTTCAGCATGGTCATTCATCAGGTAACTTCAGTGCCTTTGTCAAGGATTGGAAGCAGGGGTCTGCAGAATCTAGTTGCCTACCCCTTTTCACAAGCTGTAGGTAGTCTTCACATATTATGACATTTCTGATTCTAAACACTTACATCCTGTACTCAAACATTTTCAAACCAAGATTGGCCTTTGCATTTCTTCACTTGTAAGTGAAGGAGGTCTGTTTAGTATGGGTCACTCTGCTGCTTATGCCGGTTTTCACCTGAGTTTGAAGTCTTAAAGTGATTGAGGTCATAAATTAGATCTAGATTAGTGCTGCTGCTTTGAATACAACACAGCTTTGGATATGTTTATCCTTGTACAGGTTCATCTTCTTTGATTATCCACAGTGTGTCCCTAGGCTGGTTTTATGTTTGTTGCATAATCATCATATTTTCCTTAACATTCCCTAAAAAAATTTAAACTCAGTGCAGATATGTGCAGCATCTCTCTCTGTTGTGTGAGTATCTTACTTGTTGTCAATCAAAGAGCAAGGGCTAATGCTCATTGGTTGGAAATCAAAATGCTGAGAGGCTGGCCCACTGGCCCAAGCTTGCAGTTCATTATCAAAATGTAAAGCACCCAGAAAAGGAAAATGGGCATGCACAGCTTCCAGGAGTTGCTTTTAAATGAAGGATTCTGTGGCTAAACATCCTGTTTCCCTTATGCTCTGCACACTGTGTTGTGTATGAAAAACACAGGAAATGCACTAAGCATTCCATATTTGTGAGATGAGCAAACAGACTTCCTGATCTCTGAATACTCCAAAGGATAAAGGCATGCTAGTAGGAAAAGATGGTTATTGTTTTTCTCCTCAAATTAAACAAGGGGTACATTATTTGAGCTTGTGGACCTAAGCATAAGCATGAGGACATTTGATTATATAAAAGAATTGAGTGGTGAAAAGTGTATTGTAATTATCAGAGTTAATTTTATGAACCTATCAACATGGATGTAATACTGTAAATGTTAATTTTTATTGCACTATGTTGTTGGAAAAGGAACTTCAACCAACAACTCAACCTTGTTCCAAAACAATCTGCAGTGACCCCAACCCCAATATCAAACCATTGTGTGATCCTAGCCCAGGAACAACAGATGATAATTAGCTAACATTAGCTGTCATAACGGTCAGGAAATCATTTCAAACACCTGAGTGCCGTTCAATATGCGTTAACCAAATGCATCTCATTAGAGCAATGTATCAGGCTGTTTTGTACAGCTGCTAAATAAGGCTGTGGCAAAAGCTGTAGTAGTAGAGAGCCAGTGAAATACAAAGAAACTTCTCACACAACATACTGTCACTATGACAACCGAGCAGAATAATTTAGTCTCATCTCTTGCCATTCCATACAGGAAAGAAATCCAATAGCATTCAAGTCTTATATAACCATCCCATTGGTTGTTTATGGCATTCGAAACATCTTCCACTAGTCTGGTAGTGAATAATGAATGCATATCATATGGGCCTGCACTTAATGTGATTTGTCAATTGAAATTGCTTTTGTTTTTGTTTTCATCACACAAATACATGAATGAGATCAAACATGGAAAGACACTGGCAGTTTTTAAATTGAACAAGTGGCCTAAGGGACTTTGAGAATGGCATGATCGTTGGTCCAAGGCATGTCTGTTCCAGCACATCAGAAATGGTTGCCCTCCCCTGGCTTTTCATGCACAACTGTGTCTTGGTTTTACCAAGAATGGTGTGACAAACAAAAAACCTCCGGTCAGTAGCCTGTGGGCAAAAACACTTTGTTAATTTGAGAGGTCAAATGACAATGGGAAGAATCATGCAAGCTAGCAGGCAGACCACAAGCACAATGGGTTCCAGCCTTATCTTCTGAAACATAGATTGAGAAGCTCAAGAGGGCATGCGATCACTGAAACTGGAAAAATGAGGAGTGGGAAATCATTGCCTAGTCTGAAGATTTCCAGTTCAGTTTAGTTGTGAGGCCTGCGCAATCTCCAGACCTTATACATACCAGTCCAAGACTAAATTCTGTGAGTGCAAAGTTAACATATACAACTGTAGATTCATCTAAATATACAACATTTAGATGAATTTTACGGATACATTGGACGTTTGATACAGAGTTGTAGGACCTATGTAGCTTTCCCCCCAAAAATAATGGAAAATTATTTGATAAGAAAAGTGCCTTTAGTGTTATTGTGCCTAAAAGCCAATTCTACAAAATTTAGTTTTCCATAAAATGTGTAAAAAATAAAGTTTTGTTGATTATTTACTGCTTTGCATATTTTCTATCCAAAAGATGGGAAAAGAAGAATTACATTTTTATTTATTTTATTGTTTGGGAACAAAACATTTTTTTTATCCTTATTGTCCATTCTCCCAACGTGTACAGTGCTTATCCTTACCATTGTAGATCAGCCTGTGTGTGTCCCGGAGCAAAACTAAAACAAACCTCCTTGTTCCAGAGACTACTGAATATAGAACATGTTTTTTATTTTTTATTTTAAGCTCCAACTGGTGATTTTTAAGGAATTTATTTGTGAGTGACTCTCCTGATTTAAATGGAGTTACTTATGAGTTTGTAGCTCCAACCATTCGGTCATAGCGATTGTTTATGTGACAAGACAACTGCCACTGACGACTTCAGATGGTTTCAGCTACTGTATATCTAAGGCTCAGTGACCAGCGATGACCAGCACGCAAATCTAAAGCTGTGGCGGAGAAGGGGTTAAATAATTGAATAAAATGATTACGTAACTCCAAATAATAATTTCAGTTTAATAACAAATTATATTGTTGTCTGTTATAATTACCTTTTATAACCAAAAAAAAAGATTTTGTGAAAAACTGGCTTGAGTCCTGGCACTTCATGTGATTAGCCAACCCGATGCAGTAACATGCTCATAAATGTCAAACAATTCTTTAACCAGTCAGAAAATGCAGTAATCATAATTACTGTTGCCTGTGCTTTGACTTTCAAATGCTAAAAATTTGAGAGAAAATAAAAAATCTCTCTACACTGTTGAGTAAAATATGGATTTTATTTATGTAGTGTGAAGCACATGTGAGTACTTGATATTGCAACATATTTGCATGAAAAACATATACAGTGAACTCCAAAAGTACTGTGAAATTGACACCTTTTTTTAGCTCTGGCTTTAAAATGTTTCAGTGACTATGGGCTTAAAGTACAGACTTCTTTTAATGTGAGGGCAATTTCGTCCTTATCGGATGACCATTTAGAAATGACGTTTTCTACAAAGTCCCCACATTTGAGGGTGCCAAAAGTATCTGGACGTTTGCCTTCACATCTGAATCTTGTTAGGCTACTATGCACAAAAGAGCTGTCAAAGTTTAGTCCTAATTCTAGGCTTTGTATTTGCATTTGGAGTCTGTTGCTGATGTCTGACAACATGAGAACCAAAAGAAGTGACAAGCTCCCATCATGAGCCAGATAAATCAGATAATATCAATCCTAGCTGAAACATTAGGCAAGCCTGGCAATAGCAAATGACCCGGTAGACCAAGAAAGACTGCTGCACTGGATCAGATAATTAAAATGTTAAAGTGTCAGGTGAGAGAATGTTACATTGTATCTGGCCTCATCAGATAACCTGGCACACATTAGTCCTATGCTAACATCACCAGCTGGCAATGATTATTTCCATTAAAACATTTCTCATCAGCCTCTCAAAGACCAAAAACACATTCTCCACAAACCAATGGCATTTCCTAAAATGGGTCAACTCGGCCAGCAAAGGGATACTTTTTTTTTTTACTTAACCAAGACAATCCAGAAGTTGTAATTTCCAATGATAGGCTAGTGAAGCAGAATGGTCAAAACTTATGAATGTAGCTGGGCCAAGTCAAGCAAGACCTAGTGAGATCCTATTGGGCAATATTGGTGCGTTCTAGCAGGTTTCCGTAAGGAAACACCTACTTTGTGATATGAGTGTGCAATTACTCAATTACCCCTGTACTCCTTAAATACATTGCGCATTTTAGAAACTTTAGGAAATAGTCCACTCAGTTTAAAAACATATTCTACATTTGGGAACAGAGACAACTGTACTGAGATGAGATGATTCATCAGTGACAAAATTGAAAGAATGAAGGCACAATTCAATCTTAAAAATTATATCCCTATACTTCAGATTCATACTTTCGGGGCTGGCTGTCTGTGGCTACGTCTAAATCTCAAAATTCAAGGCTTGATTGTATCCCACTGCTGACTGAGTTAACCTTTTTATAAATGCCATTGGTTTGTGTAGAAAAAGGTTTTATTCTTTGATCAACTTCTGAGGAATGTGTTAAAGGAAATAATCACTGCCATCTGGTAATGTTACCATAGGGCTAACTTGTGCCAGGTTACCTGATGAGTCGAGCTACAGTAAAGTATTCTACCATGAGACAGTATGTCAAGCCTTTTCAGATGGTTTACCTTAAATGTAAATTTTTTCAAGTTACTATATACAGAAGTATGGCTCCAGGTATTTTCATTCATAGATTTATCATCATTTTAAATGACGAACCTGAATATTAAAATTGTTTTCAGCACTTCTTGCATTGTCCTTCTGCAGCAGACATGTAAAGCAATGTTTAGAAGATCAAATCACAATAAAATCATAGTATCAATTTGCAATACATAGAATATTAAATTGTGCGAATTGTAATACATATTGTAGTACTGGCATATAAGTAGGTTACACGGATACAATTGTAATGTAGGTTCAATTGCCAGCCCTAGTCAAGAGGTCACTGCAGATACAGTCGTTATTTATGATGTCAAAGATACAAAACATCGCAATAATAAAAATTATATTCATTATAATTCACATATCTACCCTCAGACCTAAGCTTGAAATCAAGCATTCAGCCAATTACTGTGAAGCAGACTGAGAAATACTATCCTGGAGCTTTCTTTCTCTCCTATTTGAAAAATGAAGGGGAATCTGATGTAATTCCACGTGCTGCACCGTGTATTCGGCTCATGTCTATAATGTCTATCAAATCTCAATTTTATAGCAGTAGTCTTACATTATTAAAGCGGTTGTTTCCGTGATACTTAACGCACAAAATGCAACCCAAAACACCAGACACATGATATTGGTGTCGTTGACATCGCACACAATCGTCTCTACAGATAATTTTCTACTTTGCGTGCTATCACACAGACGCGTCCGTTTTCTGTGTATCAATGCGTGATTGAAGAGAAACTTCTTTTGGGAAGTGCAGGGACTACTTTAGGTTTACTTTGGGTATAATTGATCCTTATTATGTATTAGAAAATGTCACAGGCATATTTTAACATTACAAATAATGACATTTGTTTCGGGTAGATGTATGGAATAGTATTGATAGGTCATACTCATTTGAAATATCATCATATATTTTTTAGGCCAGGCGGAGGGATTTCCTTTTAGAGCTGGGGGTCGACGCTTCCGCCCAGTTTTCCGATGTTCATTACCCGAGTTGAAAAATGGAGTTCGATTAAATCAGATGTCCACCAACTTATTCGGGAGAATATAAGTGACAGTTTTTTTTATTTTCTGTTTTAAAATCATAACTGAAATTTGTTAGTATATTTTTTCCAGCTGTGGAGACTGTAATTCAACCTACATCGACACATTGACGGAGCAACGCTGCAGCGCTTTTCAAGTGTTGTCCTGGACCTGAAGTTGGCGAGGGAATGCTCGATAGCTAACCACAAATAACGTGCCAAATGTCGGGTTTATTCAGTACACTTTGTAGCATCTGAACGCATTGGAATTCTCGTTGCCGATGATAATGATGCATCTCTGCATTTTGTTGTGGTTGGATTTTACTTCCAGGGAAGATGAAATGAATCAGCGGTTGTCATTCCTTCTCGCAATTTAGTTACAGCTAGCTACTGTAGGCTACTTGGTTTTCCGAAGAGAGCTCAGTTATGCATGCAACGTTGTAAGACCATTCACATTTTTTCCAATATCTGGGGGGTTTTAAACGAATGAAAATGGTGATATTTGCGGTTTATTTCCCCGCCGTCACTGCGTCCTTGATGCTATTGTCAGGATTTGGATCCCCGTGAGAAAAAATGAGCGAAGATTCGACAAATCCAAACGACGAGTGAGTACATTTATTTACCCCATATTCTGTCTAGACTGAAACGATGTCCTTCATGTATCTAAAATTGACTGCAATGATTTGCAGGATTCTTAATTTCACTGTTCCACTAGGTCTACAAATATCATTTTCTGAACTCATATATAAATATTAAAGAGATCACCATTAATACTGATTATTTTGTTTTGTTTGCCCTTATAACAACGACAGAATGTTTTGGGAGTTGATTTTATTGCCTTGTTGTATTATGCCAAAGACAGGTGTTACATGTAATTTGGACAACCGTATAGAAGATTGGCTACAATCCACTCTATAGTCCCAATTAATTCACTAAATGTTATATAATTGTTTAGTCAATATCTAGTTTGATTATTTGTTACTGGAATGCGCGTGAATAATATTGATTTTCATCTTTGTAATACATAGCAATATGTTATCACACTGTCAAAGAACCAAATTATTTGTTACAGGCATTTAACGAGACCTAATGCTTAAGCCTGCCTGTTTTATAATTAATTTGTCATGGCTAAGATAAAAAAAAATTATACGATTGTGTTTTCTTGATATTTGACTACGTCTGACGGAGTTACTATAAAATGTTGATAAATAAGCACTGATGATTTTGAAGAAAAATGTACATCTGAATATTATGAATTTTCAATGAAAATGTGGCTGTTAACTGGTTGCTGCAATGTCAGACTCCAAAAGCAGAAGACGCCATATTTTTTTCTCAATCACAGTCATTTGCATATTACAAGCTCCATTCATAAAAAAATAAAATAAAATGATGTATTGCGTTCGGAATGCTGCTATGTTACCGCCAGAAATCCGTTATTATGATTATGAATTTGAAATAAGGTATTTTGTACGTGTATGTTATTTCTCCATGTCAGTCCGTATTGTTTTAATGGGCTGATCCCTTGCGTGCGCTTGTTGACAGTCAGTGAGAAATATCTGCTCGGGAGGTACTGTGGTCACGTGACCGCTTCCATTCATAAAGTACCTGGGTGCCCATTCACAGTACAGTACAGTGTCTTGCAACGCACCATCGATCACACAAAGGTTTTATCTGCATTTGGATTCAGCTTAATCTGGATGTAGACATGAAAGACAGCCGTTCCTTTCAAAACAAGTATATCATGCAAGGATGATTCGATTTTATCTAAATTTTCCAATTCTCTTTAAGGAATGGCGTCTTTATTTCTTATTATTGACGGTTAAAAAGCGTTCATATACTTACATTTCCATATTGTTTTAGTGCCCTAAAGACACCTATAACACACAGCACATAAGATGGCAAATATGATATAATGTATCAGATAATTGCATGATTCATTGAAGGTAAAGGGAGATGGTGGGAACTGAACAGCCCCACCTGAAATTATCCCGCAGCTATTCTAACCTACAGCCATTGATTCTGATGACAAAAAGAACCCACAGGTACATAAAGAACCTATATGTTTTTTTGTGCCATTTAGATACATTTGAGCTATGCTAGTGTATTACATTGTTGGGTCTGGCTAGATTTTTACTGTGAATGTGAGGTACTAATGTAGACCTCATTACTTGTTTTATGTATTTCTCCATTGATTGAGCTAAAATCTGTGGATTTCTTTAGTTTAATGCATCCTCTACTAATGGGGGAACGTATTGATGCAGTTACATATCAGAATATATATTTTTAAATGTATTTATAGGCCTGTAAGTGTTTGACACTATCCCAGTATTGTTTTCTCTGTACCTGCACCCAAGGTTCTAAATTGAAATGTTTCAATTGGTTGCATTATTGGATTATTGTGAATGTTGCGTCTATGACACTATGGTGTCATTGGTAATGTTGGACCCTGGTAGCACTATGATGTCATTGGTAATGTATTACTGTGATAGTAGTATGGTGTCAAGGGTAATGTATTACTGTGATAGCAGTACGGTGTCATTGGTAATGTATTACTGTGATAGCAGTATGGTGTCATTGGTAATGTAGGACCCTGGTAATGCTATGGTGTCATTGGTAATGTAGAACCCTGGTAGCACTATGATGTCAATGGTAATGCAGGACCCTGGTAGCAGTATGATGTCATTGGTAATGCAGGACCCTGGTAGCAGTATGGTGTCATTGGGAATGCAGGACCCTGGTAGCAGTATGGTGTCAATGGGAACGCAGGACCCTGGTAGCAGTATGGTGTCATTGGGAATGCAGGACCTTGGTAGCAGTATGGTGTCAATGGTAATGTTGTGTTCGGCTTATAACTTGTCTCTGCTTTTCTAGTGTAGTATGCAAGTCTAGTTTCGGTTTGTGTGATACTTGTCGCTGGCTATGTCTAGCCTCTCATTGGTGGGTAATTTTTCTGTTACATTTGCGGTCTGTCTCATCTGTTGTGCTTGGTTTGTCATAGGCCTAGTTGTTATCATTTACTAAGTTGAATCTCTTCTGAAGGTGGGAATATCAAGATGTAGGCAATATCCTTTTCCCAATACAGGTAATTTCTTATTATTCGGTAGGAGTGTGAGCATGCTTTGGGTTATTGAGCTTCTTTTGGCTGGCTTCATGGGACTGCTGTTCAGTCTTCCATTTTGAACTTATGATGCTAACTGCCAGAAAAACTTGCATAGAAGCAGCAATCTTTTATAAATGTGTGCTGTCTTTTAGAAAGTTATGACGTGAGAGTAGTAGATGGTAATCCAGGCAGACTGACGTCAATGATTGGGTGGTGATGAGGAATGAAGTGAATTAACAAATATTTTGGGTGATACCAGCTTTGAAATTAGCATCTAGGCATATGTTATTTGTTAATACACTATGTACTAGAATAGTGAATTGATGTTACCTTCAACTATGAGCTAGCTAGAAATGTTTGTCGAAAGTATCTTTTTGGATTGTAGAAAGCAAAAATGTGGTGAAAGAAGTCCTGTGATTTTTTTTTCATGTATTCCAAACAAAAACAATGATTTCAGAATTGTCATACAACTCTATCCATGTCATACAACACTATCCACAAGTGCTACTTTGAAAGAAAATTACAAAAACAAATTATGGGAAAGAACCATGCTGATGCAAACTTTGGTAACAGGATTTTAGTAAAATCTCTGTGGGTTTTTAGATGGAACTGTTTAAAAATATTTAATATCTGTTCTGAATTCAAAGATGTCTGCCAAAATAATGGGTTGTCAGCAAAGCCATGACACCTTGAGTTAAATTGGATATATATATTTTTTTAAGTGGATGAAGTCCTTTTAAAGGTGTTAGCCTACCTCCTGGGTATCTGATTTTACTACAGAGAAATGCATGATTGTGGATATACATGTATCCCATATGATGTCACAGCGTTGTGGCATCATCTTTAGGACCGCTATGTCCATTGCTTAACAGAGGCTAAAATTACATTTATCTTAAATGCGAAATCTCTAGGCATAATTTAACTAGTTAAGGAATTTTTTGCACCAACGGTCAGTAGGCCTATTTGGCAAGTTTGACTATCATGAAAACTACCGATGTTGCCAAACTTGCTACCGTTAAATCAGAAGCTCATACGGAAGGGATGGTGCTAACAGTGCAGAACATAGTACCTGTTAGTAGGAATTGAATTTTACATTGTCATCAGCAGCCATGGCCATCGATGCCCCTGTGTGTGGCTGTAGCGCCCCCCCAAAGAATGTATTTCAAAGTGTGGTTGTGCCCCTGGGCTTGATGTAAAAATCGTAATTCACGCATGCTGGGCTCTACACTGTAAGCATTTCGTTAGCATTTTTTGCAACAATGTCTAATGAAGTCAAGTATGACTACAGTCCATTGATGTTTTCAATTTATTTCTTCCGTTGAGTTTCATCAGTTGACTCCAAATCCCTTTTGAATTTTATTGAACAACGTGTGCAGTGGCAGTCACAGGCAGCGCCTGATAGCCTAGTGTTCTGAACGTTAACACATTCATTTTTAGAAGCCCTGCGGGAGAGAATTTGTACCTGAAAATATAAGTGACACTCTGTTTATCCGTTTCTTAGATTTTTATGTTCAGGGATTTTCCTGCATATAAAACTCAAAGGCAGTCGCCTTCCCAAAATCTCGCACCGCCAATTTCGGCATGGTAAAACATAATTTTGCGCTCATAAGCTAAATAGCCTACCAGCGATATACTGCAGCGAATGTGACCTTAGGAGGAAACGTTTCATATTGGCAGTGTTGCCAGATGGGTAGGTTTCCCACCCTATTGGGCTATTTTTAATGGACTTGGGCAGGTCGATTTACAGATAGGGTTATATACAAGATATAGTGTTTGTGTTTGTGCTTTCATACAGGACCTTACCAGTCCTAACATCGCGGAGATGAGTTATTTCGGAAAAACAAGTGGAACCTAGTTTTCTTTTACCCCAATCATGTCAAAATATTTAAATAAAATTTAACACCTAAACTACATCCAATTTGCATAACATTTAACGGTTCAGATGACGTCTAGTAGAACAGATTTTTTTCATTAGAGTTCACAAGACTGGTGAAAAGACGATTAGATTAGGGTATGTAGGCTGCTATCCCCAACAACATTTTATATGTAATATACAGTGTAAAAATATACAATGAACATATTTGTCACTAACAATATAAATACATGAACGTGAAGACCCTGGATGATCGCAAGCAACATAGCCAAGTAGCCTACAGCTGAAGGAAGTCGAGAGAGGGAGATAAAGGATGTGGCGTCAAGGCAACAAATCTGTAATATATAGGCCTGTATAACAAGGCTGTAATATATATGTCAAATTAACAAGAACATAGTATAACAATGAAAATAGACAACAATAATATTGACTGTGATTAATTATAAAGCTTGATGTGGGAATCCATATTTTTTATGTGATTCCTAGATCTTCTAATAAACATAGTTTTGATGCTCAGTGGCAAAATGTTTTTGGGTGGCTCAGACATAATGAAGAGGGAATGATATGCTCCGTATGCTAGAATCATTGTGGAGCGGGCCTTGTGATTGGGGGCTTTGGAAAATAGCCAAACTGAAACTATAGGCTGGATGCACTTAAATCCAGTAAAATGTCTGCAAGTCCTGGACAGGCAGAGGAGAACAAAAAAAGCACATGAGGGTAAGATCTTACATATTTAAAAAAAATAAAAAAATAACTTAATATGTAAATAAGAGATTTTTTGCTTGTTTTTGGTTTCTTTTGTATTAGAGAGGATATTGTTGTGTGTGTGTGTGTGGGGGGGGGATAGCAGCAAATACCCTGGTATTGTTTTCAAAATATCCTTTTACATGGTTTGATTGCGCACCAACAAATGTGCAGTATCACACAATAGAAAGCAGGCAGTAATCATCTTATAATTTTGCTATACCTTTATTCACAATGCTTTATTCAAATTCTGTGGATTGTGGTATTTAGGCATGACAAGAAAAGACAATCCTGTGTAGGCTGACTGAGTTACAGTAGGTTTAGCCACTTATTAGACCCTGCCATTTTACTCTTATTTTGATAATCTTACATTGAACAAATGTATTTAAATTGGGTGGAACGCCAGAGTACATAAGTGATGTCTTGCAACACGTCAGTCCAAACAAATGCCTTTCTTTCTGCATTGATAAGCCCTAAATGGTAACTTAAACAACATTTCATTGGGTTTGGTAAATAATATTTTAAAAAAATATTAGCAGTTTAAATTGTACCTATGAATGGTTATCACGTTGTTGTTAAACACATTTTATATAGCTATGCAGTAGCTTTAGGACCATTAACACCTGCTGAAATAACCACAATTCCAAATTATAAATCTTGCCAATTCAAGATGGGCAATTATTTTCCACCAAAGCTAGCTACTGTTGTTAAGTTTGTAACTGCTAGCTAACAAGTTTTCAGCTTTTACAAAGCCAGCTGCCTCTTGCCTGTTGTTGTTGCTACGCCTTCAGGGTCCTAAGATGGCTGCTGCTTTGCACAGCTGATCAAATGTAGCATCTCAGAGAAACATTTTAATGTTCTATAAACTCATATCCAAAGCTGTCGCTCAGAATTTTTGGTCAGCATGTGTGCAACGTTTTGCCTAATATAAACAGCTAAGCATTAAGCAATACGTTTGTTAGTTGCTGTAGTTAGTAGAGAGGGCTTAGTTGTGCAAGCTAGCTTTTTGCTGACTTCTGTTAGTTTAACAGTAGCAGTGTTATTGCACTGTTTGGTGTTTTAACTATTTTCATCAGCTAGCAATGCAAGCATGAGAAATATTGTTCCAGTGCACTGTAGCTTTTATCATTACAGCCTGGTTAGCTTGTAGGCTTGAAAATGTTTCGGGCCACTTACTGCTGCATATCAGCGGAGCCGGCAAAGAAGAGCAAATGTCTCTTACTGAGTGACTGATTGACTGACTACCCACTGTTAAATAGCCTAGTGGTTAGAGACGCGGACTGCCATGCAGGCGACCGGTGTTTGATCCTCGCCACTGACAAAACAGACTATGCATTAGGATTTGTTCAGGAAAGACAAACACTTTGCTGGCTACAAGCTTCAGTAGCTAGGTTATAGTAAGCCTAAAATAAAACTGTTTACAGTTATATTGCAACTATTTCTGGTGGATTTTCGAAGTACGCATCCATGCATGCTTTTCAGGGTAATATAGATCACAACCCCTTGCCCAATAAAAGAGGGGTTTCCTCGAGTCTCTCGTCTTTTCACTTGACGAAAAGTCAGTTATCGTGAACTATGTTGATAGTTATTATATCAATGTCATTCACGAATGAAAGAAAAACAAATGTTCTTATGACATGACATGAAATGAAATAGCTTTGGCAGTGTAAGCTTTGGCAGTGTAAAGATCATCTTCAGTCTTGCTAGCAATTGCTCAATTCTTATGACTATTCCAAGTAGTAAGTAGAGACTGGTAGGCCTATTACTGGCTGATAAGCTGTAAAAACGGCCAGTGGCAAAAGCCATACAGTTCATAGATGCTATTTGTTTTGGAAGTAAACTTATGAAGAAACGTTAGTCAGTTTAACACAATGATTAATGGTGTCTAGCTAAATATTCAAACTTGGCGTGATATTAATGTGTGACAAAATGATCTAATGTTCTAGACGCAATTTTATGATGAGGTAGCATGTCCCAATCGGCCCCAATACTGGCATACTAGGTTACTATATACAAAACAGTACTTCACCATCATCCGCGAAGTACGTACTTGTAGTATGTAATATGTGATTTGAGATTCAGCCATTGCATTCGATTTCGGAAATAATTGGACACTGGCAGGTTTTTATTTTGTCTGTTTACCACAATATATTCAAGTTACAGTTAAATAATGAATATGGGCTTAAAGTGCTGTTTCTCAGCTTTAATTTGTCAGCTTTAATTTCACATCCAAATTGGAGGAAGGGTTTAGGAATTACAGCTCTTTAATATGTAGCCCCCTCTTTTTCAAGGGACCAAAAGTAATTGGACAATAGACTCAAAAGCAGTTTCATGGACAGGTGTTGGCAATTCCTTTATTTCTACATCAGTTAAGCAGGTAAAAGGTCTGGAGTTGATTCCTGGTGTGGCATTTGCATTTGGAAGCTGTTGCTGTGAACCCACAACATGCGGTTGAAGGAGCTCTCAATGCAAGTGAAACAGGCCGTCCTTATGCTGCAAAAAAAATTCCATCAGAGAGATAGCAGGACCATTAGGAGTGGCCAAATCAACAGTTTGGTACATTCTCAGAAAAAAGAATGCACTGGTGCGCTCTGCAACACAAAAAGGCCTGGACATCCATAGAGGACAAGTGGTGGATGATCGTATGAACCTATACTTGGTAGAGGAAAACCCCTTCACAACATCCAGCCAAGTGAAGAACACACTCCAGGTGGTAGGCATGTCATTATTCAAGTCTACCATGAAGAGAAGACTTCACAAGAGCAAATACAGAGGGTTCACCACAAGGTGCAACCCATTCATAAGCGTCAAGAATAGAAAGCAGGGTTCCCACTGGCCATGGAATTTCTGGAATATCATGGCATTTTAAAAAGTATATTCCGGACATGGAAAGTCAGGGGATTTTATAATTTTTTAGTAGAAGTCATGGAATATCAGGCAATTTTGTGGCATGATTAAATTTTAGTTGCCATTTATCAAAATATATTTTCCATGCAGTATTCTTTTTAATCGGGTTATTTAACGCATTTCCTGTATTGTGTATTGTTAAGATATGCTGTCTCCTGTACCTGCTAATGAAGGCAAACATGCCAGGAAAATGTAAATTTCAAGAGCTTTGGCTATATAATGATGACTTAAAAGACTGGGTGTTAAAAGTAGATGACAGCAAAGTTAAATGTAAAGTTTGTAAAACTACTATCGATCTATCAAATATTGGAGAGGGAGCACTTTGCAGCCATGCAAACAGTAAAAAGCATGCTACCCACATGAAGCCGACAGGAGCATCGTCTTAATGATGATCATAATTGTGCATTACACTGATCAGCCATAACATTATGACCACCTGCCTAATATTGTGTAGGTCCCCCTTTTGCCGCCAAAACAGCCCTGACCCATCGAGGCATGGACTCCACTAGACCTCTGAAGGTGTACTGTGGTATCTGGCACCAAGACGTTAGCAGCAGATCCTTTAAGTTCTGCAAGTTGTGAGGTAGGGCCTCCATGGATCGGACTTGTTTGTCCAGCACATCCCACAGATGCTTGATTGGATTGAGATCTGGGGAATTTGGAGGCTAAGTCAACCCCTTGAACTTGTTGTGTTCCTCAAATCATTCCTGAACCATTTTTGCTTTGTGGCAGGGTGCATTATCCTACTGAAAGAGGCCAGTGCCATCAGGGAAAATCGTTGCCATGAAAGGGTGCACATGATCTGCAACAATGCTTATGTAGGTGGTACATGTCAAAGTAACATCCACATGAATGGCAGGACCCAAGGTTTCCCAGCAGAACATTGCCCAAAGTATCACACTGCCTCCGCCGGCTTGCCTTCTTCCCATAGTGCGTCCTGGTGCCATGTGTTTTCCAGGTAAGCGACGCGCACACACCCGGCCATCCACGTGATGTAATAGAAAACGTGATTCATCAGACCAGGCCACCTTCTTCCATTGCTCCGTGGTCCAGTTCTGATGCTCACGTGCCCATTGTAGGCACATACGCAATTAACTGCGATCCACTGTGTGTTCTGACACCTTTCATTACCAGCATGAACTTTTTCATCAATTTGAGCTACAGTAGCTTGTCTGTTGGATCGGACCACACGGGCCAGCCTTTGCTCCCCATGTGCATCAATGAGCCTTGGCTGCCCATGAACCTGTTGCCGGTTTACCGCTTTTCCTTCCTTGCACCATTTTTGATAGGTACTGACCACTGCAGACCGGGAACACCCCACAAGGGCTGCAGTTTTGGAGATGCTCTGACCCAGTCGTCTAGCCATCACAATTTGGCCCTTGTCAAAGTCGATCTGATCCTTACGCTTCCCGTTTTTCCTGCTACTAACACATCAACTTTGAGGACAGAATGTTCTCTTGCTGCCTAATATATCCCACCCACTGACAGGTGCCATGATAACGAGATTATCAGTGTTATTCACTTCACCTGTCAGTGGTCATAATGTTATGGCTGATCGGTGTATGTTTAAGCAGTGAAAACTTAGTTTTGTACTGAAAACATCTGTGAACTAGTAAATAAAGCTTGCAAATTGATGGGTTTAAAAATCTGTGGGCTGGTTTTTGTCTGTTCACTGTTCTGCACAAAGGCTGCTTGTTTTTCCGTTCATTATAGGTCTTGGAAATTCAGCTTTTTAGTCAGTTAATGTCAGGGAAAAGTCAGGGAATTTGACAATTGACTTAGAGTGGGAACCCTGAGAAAGGCCAGATTAGACTTTGCCAAAAATCATCTAAAAAACCAGGTCAGTTCTGGAACAGCATTCTTTGGACAGATGAAACTAAGATCAACGTGTACCAGAATGATGGGAAGACAAAAGTATGGAGAAGACATCTGTAAATCATCTGTAAAACGCGGCGGAGGCAGTGTAATGGCATGGGCATGCATGTCTTCCAATGGCACTGGGTCACTAGTGTTTATTGATGTTGAGACAGAAGACCGAAGCAGCTGGATGAATTCTGAAGTGTATAGGGATATATTGTCTGCTGAGATTCAGCCAAATTCAGCAAAGTTGGTTGGATGGCAGTTCACTTTACAGATGGACAATGACCCAAAACATACTACGAATGCAACCCTGGAGTTTTTTTAAGGCAAAGATTTGGAATATTCTGCAATGGTCTAGTCAATCACCTGATCTCAACCCAATCGAGCACGCATTTCACTTGCTGAAGACAGAACTTAAGGCAGAAAGAACCACAAACAAACAATAACTGAAGACAGTTGCAGTGAAGGTCTGGCAAAGTATTACAAAGGAGGAAACCCAGCGTTTGTGGATGTCCATGCATTCCAGACTTCAAGCAGTCATTGCCTGGAAAGGATTCTCGACAAAGTATTAAAAATGAACATTTTATTTATGAATGTGTTAATTTGTCCAATTACATTTGAGCCCCTGAAATAAGGGGAATGTGTGTGATAATGGTTGCAATTAATAAATGTTTCATACAATATTTTTGCCGGGCCGTGTAAATGGAGCCGGCCAAGAAGAGTGAATGTCTCTTACTGACTGACTGACTACCCCTTGTGAAATAGCGTAGTGGTTAGAGGCACCAACCTGCAAACAATAGGTCCCACGTTCGAATCTCGTCACAGTCAAAACAAATTATGCATTAGGATTTGTTCCGGATAGACAAACACTACGCTGGATACAACCGTCAGTAGCTATGTTATAGTAAGCCTCAAATAGAACTGTTTACGGTTAAATTGCGATTATTTCTGGTGGATTTTCGAAGTACGCATCCGTGCATGATTTTTGGGGTAATATAGGCTAGATCAAAACCCCTTGGGGAATAAAAGAGTAGGGGTTTCCACGATTCTCTCGTCTTTTCACTTGACAAAAAAGTCAGTTATCCTCACCTATTTTGATAGTTATTGTATCATTGTCATTCACGAATGAAAGAAAAATGAACGTTTTTGTGCCATGAAATGAAATCGTTTTGGCAGTCCGTAGTTCATGTTCAGTCACGCTAGCAATTGCTCAATTCTTATGACTATTCCAAGTAGTAAGTTAGTAGATACTAGTAAGCCTATTACTGGCTAATAAGCTTTTAAAACAGCCAGTAGCAAAAGCTATGCATTTTATAGATGCTATTTGTGGTGGAGGCATACTTAATAAGAAAAATTAGTCAGTTTAACACAATGCTTAATAGCGAAATATTCAAACTTGGCATGATGTTAATGCGTGACAGAATTATCTAATGTTGAGTTGCTATACCGTCACTGGGCAAACGTTTTGCACCGTGGCGTAGTGGTTAAGGACACTGCCTCTCACGAGGGAGACCTGGGTTCCAGTGCGGGCAAAAATATTTATCACTTCTAATTGCGGGCCGGCTGAAATAGGCTTGCCTGGTTCCTTTTCTGGTTGTTCAACTTCTTGAATTAAAGCTGAAAGTCTGCACTTCAGTTGCATCTAGGTTGTTTCATTTCAAATCCATTGTGGTGGCGTACAGAGCCAAAATTATGAAAATTGTCTCAATGTCCGGACCTAACTGTACATAGTAGTTCACATAGCGTAGTGGTTGGCTGTTCAACTGTCATTGTTTTCTAAAAAAAAAAACAGCCATGGAGTGATTGTAATGAAATGACATCTCCATTGTAAAACCAATTAGTCGAAATATGGCAAAGTATACCAACACTGCACACATAGAGCTTAGTGGTGTAGTTGTTATAGACACAGCCTGTCACATAGGAGACCCCAGTTTGATTCCAGCGAGGGCAACACCATTCATCCATTCTTATCGCAGGTTGGCTGAACTTGGCTTGCCTGGTTCCTTTTCTTGTTTGCAAGAACTCTTTCAAACTGATTTATGGGAATTCAATCTGTGGAATCTTGAATGAAGTGTGACACACACATTGGAAAAGTGACCCAAAAACACTGCAAAAAGCCTCCAATCACAGATGACAGACCTGCGAAGTACAGCCAGTAACGTTATTGTTAGCAGTAGGCTTACTGCTCTGACAACAGTGGGTACTTCAGTCAAATTGGTGTCCTTACGTATTTTCTGCGTATTTTCTGCATTTAACTTGCTGAGACCTGCAGATACCATGTGGGGAGCTGTTAGGGAGGTTTCCTACTGAGATGTCATTGCAGATTGTCCATTGGTTGTTTAAGGGGCAGGGGTTTGTGGTCCCTGCGATTGTCACATTTTGAGGCATTGGAATGGAGTAAAGTTTGTCAGCTGACAACCTGAGGCACCATGCAGTTCCCTGCCTTACCTGTTCATAAGCTATGCATCTGGTTCTGTGGATCTGAATCTACAATCCACGTGTAATCTGCAGTGCAATAAGAATGTTTTGGAAATTATAGGAAAATGACCGGCATATCGTAACTCTGCGGTTCACATGTGTGTATTGAACCGTAGGGGGCGTACCGAATGGTTCGATAACATAACTTGTACTGTTGCATCCCTAGTTATTATACAGTTTGGTGTTAATTTAGCTAACTCGCAACTGTTTTTTGGAAAATAACTTGATGAACATTTTGAGATATGCTGGTGAACAGCCAGTTAATTTTCGAGTTTCCCCGTCAACAAACATGAACAATCCAGGATGTGTCTCATCTCTGTGAAACTTTATTGTACAAGAGAAAGTACCAAACTACATTTGCTGTTATTATGCTTGGTCAAATAAGGATTAATAAACTACTCTAAAGAGGGGCCTATAAAGTCTGTTTGATTTAAACTAAATCACATCAGTATAAAATAATGTAGATAAATGTAGCCTGCTGCTGCTATTTTATACAAATACCTAATAGATCTAAATGATGTTCTGTTTGCAGCATTTAGGTAACGTTTACTGGTTGAGTACAGGCAAGCCTGGTTGCATCAATGGGTTGATAATCCTACGCATGCACCATATCGGGAAACATTAGCACCATGCTGAAAATAATTATCCAAATAACGTGGTAGGTTTATCTTTTATGCCAATACTAGCTAAACGGGGTGGTATCAATGCAATGATTAGATGGTAGCTGGAAGCATGCACTGTCTGATGCTCGAGAGAATTTTTTGAGATTTGGTGGAGGCACACAACACTGCATGTACTTTAAACGGCATCAATAAACCACACAGACGAGTGCTTAGTTTCGACAGGTCAAGTGTGAAAAATATGCTTCTATTTTTTATAGAGTGGTTTTAAGTTACGCAGTGGGCAATCAAAAGATCACAGCTGTACATTCATCAACTATTGTATAGCTAATTAACTCCTTTTCCTTCAAAGAATTTGAAATGCATACCACCATATTTAACATGTTCTGCTTGTTGCACAAAAAGAGGAAACACCTAAAATGGCCTATCTTGATTACCAGAAAGTAAAAAACAAAATTGTGTTTATTTCCTGTTTTGCTTCTCGGGGGAATGCCATTAACAAGTGTGATTACCTTTGTGCAACAAAAGGAAACAGTGTCTCCTCCCCCTTTTTTTTTAATTCACTTTATGGTACGCTTAAAATCTCTAACCTTGTTTAAGCACGGTCTTTGCCCAATTCTGATTTAAACAAATAGAAAATGTTCATCCCAAAACCAGGAACTATTGCTGCTAAAATGTTAATCTGTGCCTAATAATCTGTCCTGAGATCAAACATGGCCTATTCTTTGGCGGTGCTCAAAATTCATTCACTTGGTTAGTTTCCCGGAACAACAGTCACATGATCACTTCATTAAAATGGCCGGGCTCCTTCAAAAACATAGTGATCTTATCTCGTCAAAAAGTTAATCTCAGACATCTATCACAATCAAAAGAGGTTCAGGGGTGCAGCAGGTCATTTTGGAAAGGGGGGTACACTGCTGTCTCTTTCAGTAAGCTAGAATCAGTTGTCAGTTGTTTGAGGTCAGTAAGGGCAGGCATATTAAGTAAAGCCAGCCAGCCATCCACCAAAACTCATATGTCAGTGGAATACATTTCATTGTGACGCAGACCTTGACTTAAACAGCTCAGCATCACTGAACGCTTGTCTTCAGCCAAAAGCCACCCACTATTCTTACCCTAATTCCTGGGCTGCATTTCAGATGTAGCAAGGTGCATGTTATTTTGACTAAATATCTTGGTAAGTTAATGTATTAACAAACCGTAATGTACTTTTTCACACTAATGAGATGATTAATGGGGGCAGGGTAGTCATGCTAGCTAACAAATGCACACGTTAGGAGAGCACAGGAAGAACGGAAGAGCTACTTGCACAACGGACGTTCAAAGATTAGCAATAAGGATCGGTTAGATTCAGGTAGGATACATTGTGGTAGGATACATCTAATCATTGTAATTCTAACCTATTTTAAATGAATCATTTCCTGGTGTCCCTGGTGAGGAATTATTTTTGGGGCCTTAACTTTTGGGAGTAAGTTGTGTGGAGATGGGTCTGGATGTGTTTGTTTCAGAATGTGTGTGAGTGAGAAAGAGGATGTGTATGTCAGGGAGTAATGTGTGTGTGAGAGGGCATGTGAGGCAGGGTTCTGTGTCAAGTTATCTGAACTTAATGTTTAATAAAGCTTACCATTTCCAATCAATAGGTTATTAGGTAATCAGAATTTATTGGCAGTAGCCTATTCTGTTATGCAGTGAACAGTTAGATGATAAATTGTGTGTTCTAGTGAGTAGTAGAACAATAATGGGAACTAGTATGATGGGGTGGGGTAAACAACACTAATGGCACTAGGTATAATGATACATTGTGCAGGACTGTATTGTTAGTAAAATGTTGGTATCGTGACAATAACAATAACACCTTGAAAATAAGCCAATTTTCCCTGCACTTTACACAGATGTTTTGCGTGTTTCTGTGTGCAACAAAAATGTCATATTTTCTGGCCCACAACAGTTTGCATTCCTGATTTAGGACTAGTTATGTAGGGATAATTATTGTCTAGTTATGATGCGATAATTATTTAGGACTCGTTATGATGTGATAATTATTGTCAGGACAGTTCAGTACCATCACTTGCTGGCATCCAAACATTGACTATTGGGGTACGACATCCCGAAACGTATTCACAAAGAGGGCTATCCAAAATGCTGTTTAGTTTGGATAGCCACAAAACTTTACTGTAAGAAAGTACACATTTCTCTCACTGAGCCTGGGCAGCAATACCATTTAAATAATCTAAACTTCCAACAGTTCAATAACTGCACTAGTCAGGTCCAGACAGGTTTGACCCCCCTTGTAGCCAGGCTTGTTGATTACCTAATTTATATCCCCCGCGACCCACATATGGTCGGAACAGACTTGGCAAAACCAATCATTTGTTTGTAAGGTAGGACTATTCCAAATGGAATATTTTAGATGGATGAACATGTCTGTTGTCCCCTGTCAACAAGTATACTAAACAAATAGGTTTATAAGCCTAAAGATGTTTTTGTACCCTATAGACCATTCTTATCTGGGTAATTCAGCTGGGTATGACTGCTCAAGATTTATCTGTCAATGTGGGGTTTTTACGACCTTATCACCTTGGGGTCTGTTCTGCCCCTCCATTCCTCTAACTTCCCAAAACAGATTCCATCTTGACAATCACTTATTGAATGGCAGTATTCTGCTTTGAAAATGGAGTATAGAGGTACATCAGCTGTTTTTAAAGTATTTAAAATGTTAATTTGAGTCACGGAAATGCTAGAAAACATGTAAACCCATGGCGAATGTAACACAGAATGTATATGCCTTATATCACAATTGTTTTGGCATCAGTAATGTAGCTAGTATTTTCATTGATGTTACATTATTTTTCATTATTCCACAAAGTTCTGTATCTAGTAAAGGAGGGGGACGCGCCCCTTCGTTGTTTTCTCTGAGTGACAGAACAGCATACTTAGTCCTCATTGTTGGATGGTATGTCTATATTAACCATTGCCACATTGTTGATATTTCCCCTTCAAGGATTGTGAATTGCCTAGGTCATGTCCTGTGAGATTGTATTTACTACCTTCTGTTTATCTCTTCGGGCTAGAATTGAAGGTTATTCCATCTGGAATGGATAGGCTACATTATGCCGACTATTTTTCACAGCCTTTGTATTACCTAGGTCTAATACCCTTTGACTGTAGTGTTCTGGCTTTGTAGAGATTCCCTGAGTTGTCTGTAGTTTTGCTTCTGTATTCTTTTGGGGGAAGTGGTTCTTAAAAATATTCTGTCAACTGCTCTGTGTTAATTGAATTGGAACTTATCAGTCAGACCTCATTGTTATTTTTTTGTTTTTACGTATCAGCCAGCTGGCATAGTTGGTTGTCAGAAGATCACTGATAGTAGTTCACACTGAACTAAAGGTCTATTTTGTCCAATATTTGGCTTGTCTTTGCTGAGGTTATATGATCCTTTCTTCTTGATTGTTTACAAATGCAAACATATGATAATTAACTGGAAGATGAGCTGTTGCACATTCTTTGAAATGACTGTGTACAGGCTGTTTATGGTCTAGTTTGTCCAGTTAGAGCGGAGGTATTCAAAGTCAGGGTTGCAACCCCAAGTGGGGTCTCATAGGAATTCTAGTGGGGTTGCCATACTTTGGTAAAACGTTGTCTTTTACAGAAAATGAGGATGTTAATTATTTTATGTGTGGTCTACAACCATGTTCAGCGAAAGTTTTGGTTCAGTTTTCACTTCATCGAAATATATATTTTTTGAAAAAAACTTTAACGTAGTCATAATAGGTTACAATATATACCGTAGTCTTTGTCTCTCATCTAAAAACCACATTATCTCCAAAAGTCACATTTCAGGAAATGAAAAGATGATTATCTTTCCCCATTAACTAACCTTCAATTTATGAAACTTAAGAAGCTATTTTGAATACATTTTCTTGGTACTAGAGTCATGGTTTGACCATATTCCGGGGGGGTTTGCTCAAAAAATTTGTTTGCTCTAAAAATATATAAAGAAAAAATAGAAGGGGCTGACAGTGACATTGTTACTTTAAGAGAAACAGACAAAGCTAATGTGTGTGTATATATAGAAAAGTAATAGAAAACATAAATTTTTCATAATCTATGTTAGCTACTTTTGCTGGCAGTGCTGTTGCTTGACGAGGCTACATTGCGGCAAATTTGTTTGTAAAGTTGATTTAGGTAGCTAGTCAATAGAAAGATGAAATGGTATGATTTGTCATTGCTGCTGACATTAGTGCAGCTAGGATGTTGCAATTTGTACAAGGAGAGTTGGTGGATGCTTTATTTTGCTCCCCTTTTGGATCACCAGAAAATCTGGAGAAAAAAATGGGGTCCCTGCAAAAAGGCATTTAAAAGTTTGAATGACACGTGTGTTGATTTGTGGGCATTATTATTTAACAGCAAGTCCATAAATCTGGCGAATGGGATGATTGTTTGCTCACAGTGTGTTACTGCAACTGAGAAAGCCCTCTGCTTGTTCTTTTCTAATTATTTGTTACAGTTTCGTATATTTTATACCGGAGCCACTTCCGTCTTGTAATTCTCATTTTCTCTTGAAGTATTTCATGAGCAGATCTAAACTGGTAGTTGTCAAATGTGTATTTTATGCTTTTTTCCCATTATTATTAACACAGCCAGTAGCATTTCATGTTTTCACTATATAAATTTCACAACATTCCAGCCAAAATTATAGATGAAGCTACCACGTATGAATGTTAATTGTTCGCCATGGTCTTCACAACATATTTTCATGGTGCTCCTCTCACTAATGTGCCCTGGTCATATCTCGGTCTTAAGAACTACTTTGAGCAGTGAAATGTCTTCAGATTTTACTTCTTGCATGCAGGAGCACAAAAGTTAGGCCTTGTTAGGAGCTACTGCAGCTCGGTTAAGATGGTTCTTTCCTTCGAGGCCACACATAAAAGGATGCAGATGTATACCCTAAACCTTGTGTCTTTGATTGAGTTTCCGAACTATTGGAAAACAGGAAGGGGTTAGGGTCTGCATGTGTATTTGTCCATAAGTCTAGGTCTACATGCTTATGTCATGCGTACATGTGTTTGCGTGTGCACATGCATGGTTAGTGTGTGTTTGTAAAAGAGAAGTAGGTGTAGGGTAGGTGAGTGGATTCAAACAAACAAGTTGCTTTAAACGAACACAACTTTCTGTTATAAAATAAATATTTTGTTAACCGATACTTTTGATGTGGTATGTAGCCTATTAAAAGTAAATCGCTGCTTATCTGCTGAATCATCTTGATCAGTTTTTCATCATGCCAGCTGCAGTTTTAAAGACTTGAACCTGACTTTGAACAAGAAACCACTTTTCCACACGTGTACATGCCTGTTTTGCAAAATGTCTTCCAGCACTGTTTACAGCATTCTAGATTGCAAGGCAGACAAGTTTGTGATGGTTTCTTTACAACCCACCACAATGTGATGTCTTTACTGAATTCGGGGGTTATGTTTCAACAACGATCTGGATTACGGGGATAGTTTTACAGCATTGACTAATGCTTGATTTTCTGTGAATTTCAGTTGGCTTGTTTTCAGCCGGCTTGTTTTCAGCCATGTCCTGGTACTCTTTCCTAGCAGTCCTCAGTCTTAAGTCTCTGCAGTAACTATGACTATTAGAAACAGGGTCTCCAGACATTATTTCACATCAAAGCTACTCCGGTGACGCCGCAGCAGTCCACATTTGCGGTCTCTCTTTTTCTGTAATGGCAAGCGCAAGGTTTTAATTTTCCAAATGCTTGCGGTATGAATTAAGATCATCTCAATATGTGGGACTTTGATTGATGTTTGAGAATAGTTTTTGGGCTTTTGATACACTGTTGGGATTATTTTGATTTATTGTGGTACCCTGGCGCTGGGGTGCCCAGAAAATTGTCTTTGGGGTTCCAGACCCAATACTGTAATGAATGGTTGGTTAGCGTTGGCGTAAAGCAACAAATCAATGGTGCAAAAAAATGTTGCCTGAGGAGCTTGACATGATGCTCTAGTTTCTTTTTAAATTCTTTTAAAAAGAATGCTAAACAAAGGTTCTCCTTCAGCCCTTCTCTTTCATTGTTGCACTTCTACATAGGCTACAATGTGTACTATTTATAATCATTTTGATTGGTAGATTTGGTCTTGTGCGAAAGGCACAGTTCATTTTTCTGCATCACTGTTGTAGTGACAAAGATGAGTCACCACTAGAACCAGGCTGAGGCAGCTAGCTACCATACTGAAAGAAGACGTGGAGGCAGAAGGACACATCTCATGTTATTAAACACCATTTATTTTCAGGATAGCTGTGATAATCTCTTACTTGATTTATACTTGCTATTTATAGATTGCTGTTGGCCTCTTATGTTTTTTGCACTAGCCTGCATAGGACCCTGAAGAGGAGTAGCATGGTGGGTTACTTTCATGCTTTTAGATCACCTATAAAATTTAAATTATGGAATACATTGATAGAATCGCATAACATACATTAAAACAGAAAGTGTATTGAAATTAGTACGAAAACAACTACATGTGTGGGTTGTAGGGATGGGCACGGATAGTCGAATATTCAAATACCCGAAATGTATTTAGTATTCAAATACTTGTGTGTATTCAATTAACCCCCATTTTATTTACGTATATGTATTTTTTTGCTTGAAATAAATAGACTTGAATGTTATTTTTCTAAATACTTTTAAAATTCCAATCTAAAATTACAATAAAAATTGACGATATACCATGACATTTAAAAAAGTATTAGTTTTAAGTCGTTTTTATAACATGCGCTCTTTCACACGTGTTTGTTGTTTACGTTCCTCAATCAAAGCGGTAGTGGTTTGGTCGGGCCCAGTCAGTCAGAATAACGCAATATAAACTTCTTAGCCTACTCTTAGGAAGTGGATGAAAGTCAACTAATTCAAGGGAAGATGGAATATATTTACTGAATGAATGTTACCTCCGGAAAAAATATTTGGCCACAAAACGCTACGTAAAGTTCAGATGTGGAATCGAAAGGCGGTTGAGAGTGCAGAAAACGCATATTGCTGGCTAGCTTATAGCTGGCTAGCTTAACTAACTAGCTTCTCTAGACTCTTCCATCCAATAATCTCAATGTTGTGTGTTGATTAATTTCGTCTTCTAGTTCTGTAGTTTTGCGTGTCAACCACACGGCTTCCTCAATACACGCAGTCGCTTTTTTTGTCACACGAGCGGTCATTGAGCCGATGTTACATGAGAACAACACCCTGTCCTTCGCGTGTTATGTAGTAGCATCCATGTGGTATCGGTAGTTTTTAAAAACATGTATTTCGGTTGACCGAATACTATTCGAATAACAACACATACTATTCGGATAGTAAAATATGGTCCAATGCACATCCCTAGTGGATTGTATTAAATGTGTATTTAAACATGAAGGAAATGTATCTGTGATTCCTTATTTTCTTGCAACTTTCTAAATTGGCAATGAAATCCCCAAACCCCTGTTACCACCGAGTCTTTCAGTGCATGACACAAGCACAAGATTTGGTTGCACCACCCTACAAATTATCTTACATAATAATTTGAGTAAAACAAATATTTGGCATATTAATTTATTTCAACATAGATACAATCTAATGAAATTACTGAATTTATGTTTTGGCTGCTGTCCCATACATCTATGATTTAGCTACTAGCATTGGGATGTAAATTTCATTTATTTTAAGAATACAATCATGACTATGCTTCAAGGAGCCATGATTTGTTGAAGTTCATAGATCGCTTGAAATAGTTGTTGGTCTGTCTCTATGCATGCAACTCTCTTACTCAGGGTGGGGCAAGTTAGCATGAGTGCAACACCAGAGGATTACATTGCTCTCCTCCCACCAAAGCCCTTTTTTTCTTTGAATTTTTTGGAGTAATGATGTACATGAAAAACGAATGCCCTGTCTCAGCAAAAACTCAAATTGGGGGAACCCCAATCGATTGTGGTACATACATGTGCATTTTATGTGATAAATGTCTAGCAAGCTTCCTGGCTAACACTAGCTAGCTAACTAATGTTACCTAGCTAGCAATTGCTGTAAAGGCCACTGAAAATATAAGAAATATACAGAAATAATTCTGGAGGTAGCTATGTAATATAACTCAACACATTTAACTGCTACAAACAACGTAACATTTGAAGAAGTAAAAGGTTACTTGTTTGTTTTCTGTTGTTCAGTGGCAACAACATTTTGCATTTGATTTGAAACTCCACATCACTTCTCAGAAGCAGTTTTTAGGCACTTTGCGTTGCATAGCTTGGTGCCTAAGATAGACCGTCACTGTGCTATCTTGACCATATAGCCTACCACAAATCCCTGACTTTCCTTATTGCTGAAATATAAGTATTTAGCAGACAACAAATTAAAAAAATTCTTAATGCATTTAAAACGAAGTGTGAAGTATGTAACTTGATTACATTGAAGTGTTTTGCCTGATTGCAGCTAGAGCGATGTGCAAGTAGTTTGCGAACTACTGAGCATTTCCATAAAGATTGTGATTTGTTCACAATCTTCACATCAACATTAGGGCCATTGAAAGGCCATTGAAATTGCCATATCTTCTGATCCACACGTCTCACAGTTGTTTGGAAAGATCTGTGTCTGTATGATTGGGGAAGATCTGTGTCTGTAAAGGTCTATATGATTTTTTTTTTTGTCTACTATGTTGGCATTAAACCAATCGCAGATTGTATATTGAGCAAACATTTGATTGGGAAGGAGAATACATTTTTTTTGAATGATCTCTGATTTGAACTTTGTAAACTGAATATTACACACATGTAGAAATTGGCTGTTATATTTGCTTCCTCACTCATTCGGTTTGCTCTATTGTTCTGCATCTTTTTTAATATTCCCATTGCATACGGCAGTAGCCTACCTGTTTCACGTGCCTGAGGAGGCTTTTGTCACAATTACTCCCTCATCAGGAGGGGTGAGTGGGACAGATAATTAGTAGAGATTTTCACTACAAGAAGTAGAGAGTTTGATGTCAGGACAAGAGAGATTCCCATTACCATTAGACCAAATCATGAAACTTGGATTAGATTCAGCACTTGGTTTCTGTGCTTCAGCAGAAATAGTTGTGATTAGTTCTGATCGACTGCTTTAGATGGATGCATCTACGTTTTACTAAAAGTTAACAATGTGTTTGTATTTGGAGGTGGTATAGTTTCTTATTGGTGGTATTGTCCATTTTAATATTTAGTTCTAGGTCTATGTTCGAAGAAACATTTTTTTTTTTTTTTGAAAAACTGAAGAAAAAAAAAAATCAAGTATTCTTACCTGCGGCCTTGTTTCTTTCTTTTTCCCATGGCAGCAATACTGTAGTTTTTAAATTCACCAAATACAATATAATATACATCAGATTAGTTATCAGTGACAGTGTCCTCCCAAGAATGGTATAAGACACAAAAATCTCACGGCCGAGCTGAAATTTTTTGACACTTAGGGTTTGGATGATGTGACTGCCACTGTCTATTGAGAAACAGCTGTCTGACAGAACAGAAACCCTGTCCAGGAGGTAGGTGTGGATGTGTCAGCCACTACCTCTGCAGATGACTTACCCAGCAGACCTACCGAGGCAAGGTGCAAACTGCTAGTTAGTCTCAAAACAGGATAGCCAGGTTACATATTGGCTACACGGTACTTAAAAGCCTGTAGATTTCTGGAAAAAGGAATTATAGACAGATGAGACAAAGATTAATATGTGTCAAAGTAATCATAATAGGTGTGGAAAAATAACTCCCTGAGATCCACAGCATACTATCTCATGGAAAGAAAGCTTTATGTGATAATGTAAGTTTGCCGATCACATCTTACATGGAAGCAGCATTTCAGCCACAGAAAAGAACGAGTCACCTCTAGTTACCATTTGTTTCTCTCTTCTCTTCTTGTGGTTCCTTTCCAATCTGACAAGAATAATCTAATTGGTGTAAGTAGCTTGGTTATAATGATTATTTAATGATTTTTAAATTATTTTAAACCCGAAGTGTGTTGCTAGTGCTTGATGGCCTTCCTCCGGGTTAGGGTGGGGGTTTTGAGGAGAAACATCTCACCCCTTTTTTGATGCTAATGAAAAGAGAAACGGTTTTCCAGCCTTTAGCTTGCAGAGTGTGTCTCCTGCAGCATGCTCCACTGCCTGGACATTGTGAGAACACAAAACTCCAGGCTCGGGATCCAATAACGTGAAATTTCAGCAGAGAAGCAGCCATTGTGTAAAGAGGCAGCCAGAGAGAGGGATGGATAAGGGGTGGAGGGACGGGAGGATGGGTTAGAAGGAGGGGAGGGTGACTTGGCAAGCACCCAGGGCTACAGACACATCCTCCCTCTCCTCCTCGCCCCCCCATTTTTCTTTCACCCCCTTCATCCCCCTGCCCCTCCCTTCAGGGACTGGGAAGCTGAGGCAGAAGCAGTGCATGATGGCATGCTGGAGCTCTGTGAGCCACAGGCCGGGCCATAGACAAACAGCCACTTTGTCAAGCCAGGAAATGGCTGTCCCAGGATCCCCCTGCTCCACCACACACTGAAGCAGCCAGGCCCTCTGGGCGCAGGCCTGGCCAGCACGTGCTCTCTCAAGTACAGCCCTAGCCTGGAGCCCTTCATGTTTCTGTTGCTGCTGTATGCTGGCTGTGTGTTAGGGTGGAATTGTACTGTGGTCATGTATATCCAGGTTTTGGGGAGTTGAGCTGGTTTAGGTATAGTCTGAAATCATAGACAAGCAGTTGTGACTTTCAATTACATGTTTTCTGTTATTTCAACAATCAGGTATTTTTGTCAGTTTTATATTTTAGTTTAGAAGTTTTTAGCTTCTCCAGCAGTATGTCGTCTACTTGTTTTTAAAACTTTTTTTCAGTTTAAGAAACTGTTGTTAATAAGCCAAAAAAAGTAGCCCACCGCTTAACTATAAAGCTAAGCAATGCTTAGAGACTGGAGAAAATGAACCACTGGAATTGTGAAAGGTCCAAACAATGAAGGAGAACTATTACAATCTGCAGGCATCCAATTTGGTTGAATTGAAAGGAGTGTTTGAGCAAACTTTCTCAACTATCTTTTTCCAGGCAGATGATACAATCTTGAAATAAACGCCCTCATCGGAGAAGAGCAGACCCATGTCCTAGTTTGGTGATGAACTTGAGAGGTTTTAAATCCGGATGAGCGCTGTCGACTCTGCACACCCTCCTCCCCCGTGCATACTCACACCCCCTGTTTTCTTCTCCTTTTTGTCGGAAATGAAGTCAGTCATCCAGCAGAATAACTTGGAATAATTTGGAATAGCGGGCTCCTCTCTCCTTTTCCCCCCTCTCCCCTCGCTCTATGCTTGCGGGCCTGAGCCAGCTGATCCGCTTCCGCTCTCATTGTGTGTCCATTGGACTGTGTGTACCCAGTGAGGGGCACAGAGCCCAGTCTTTGTCTCCACGCACCACCCTACTCTGTGGGTGGGTGGGTGGGTGGGTGGGGTTGAGGCATAGGAGGTTCTTTTCAGCACATTGTGTGTTTTTCCTTTTAAACAAGCGTAAAGGAGTTGTGTTATGAGAGGATAAATTAATGGAATTGGACTGAGAAAGAGAATCTACAGGCAGATAAGTTGTATAGATTTTGTAAAACCATAGACCTACTTTTAGAGAAAATTGGTGCTTGTTGTGTTGATTCATTAAGTATTAAAGAAGGTCTGGGTACAGCCAACATGTCATAAATATGCCAACTTGGGTGAAAGGGTCAGTGCAGTCTAGTGCATACTGTTTTCTGATTATATTTCCACTCTAAAGTTAAAAGAACTACATTTAAATTGTTTATCTGAATATACTGTAGTGTCATTTTGTATAACAGCTAGTTGAACAAATGAGTGGATTTTTAGTAGGATGGAATGTTTTGGGTGAAAATCCCATACCACATACCACATACCATTGTACACAGGTGTGTACATCACTGGAAAAGATGAACGTTTGTACACAATTGTGTATATCACTGGAAAAGATGAACATTTGTACACAGGTGTGTACATCACTGGAAAAGATGAACGTTTGAGATTTTTATTAAAGGTTATTGACATAATGCACCGGATTAAATACTTTGATGGAATTTAATGATGTCTAAATTAAAGATTTCGATAAGGCTAACAACATTATTGACCATAAAATACACTTTTGTGCGATTAGGGCATTTTGAATTTGTAAACACTGATATACATACTTGTTTTAATTGATTTAACCCAGGAGTTGCAACCGTTTATAACCCACACTGTGTATAAACCACACCATTCATTTTATAGCTTTGTATGTATACAAACCTGAGTATTAACTGCACCCATATATAAACCGCATCTGCCCAGAGAATGGTGTAAGGCACTTGCAGTTTTCAAAAAACATATATTTAATAGGTGTGTATATTCAAATTTCAGATAATTGGCCTGTAACTTTGTTTACATTTTCATGTTATTAGGTAATTTATTTGCCAATTCTACTGATTTTGGCCCAAAATTGTAGGCTATAAGTAACAGGGTTGGTTACAGGATTGACAATACTAACAGAGTTGATGGACAATGTTATTGTCAGTGATTTGTAAATTATAATTTTTGAGTTTAACATTACTTATGGTGTTAGTAGTCATAAGTAAGATCCAGACCTGTCCTGTTTAATTAAGCTGGACAAGCGGATGAAATTTTTTTTTTTGTTTAAACGCTATATCTAAACAAATGCAGCCAAGTTTCTTATTGCCTTTTGCCCTATTGAGGCGTATTTATTTGTTATATACTTTATGAAGTAAATAACATATGTACAGGGTAAAACATACTCATAAACATTAAATTGAGGCAAGAATTTGTCCTTAACCCCCAATTGCTCCTTCTTTCCCACGATCATGTAACATTAAACAGGATTTAACAGTAAACATTTCATAACAGTAAATTGCATTATTATTATTTAAGATGTTTTATTATCTCAAGTAGGCCTGTCTTGCGAAGTAGTCCATGTGGTTTTCTTGGCAAATGTTTTTGATTTTACCCTTAAAATAGCTGACTGACTTTTTTTTTTTATTCAACGACACTAAAAGCCTTAATGCCATTGGTCTACCCAGACTCGCTCAGTCTTTTATTTTACCCAACAAGTTTGGCCCATATCTCTTTTTGAATTTCCATGTGACCCTCAGTAACTGTCCGGGGAGCAGGGTTTAATCTGATAATGTCATCAAACAGGTACCAAATCAGGTCTTCCCGAGTTGGCCAGAATAATCTGTTGTTTCCATGCACACATTTGACATGTGCATATCCGTCATTGATGACTTAAAAGATAGAGGTTGTCATTGTACCTCAGGACACACCATTTCTCCTAACTACTTAACTTACAGTGCATAAATTATGTAGGTAATGTGCACATCAACTACAATGTAACTAAAGTGGGTTTTTAATTAAATTGTAATATTATTGGTGACTAAATGTATTTGTCAACACTATTAACATTAAAAAAAAACTGTTACCATTGTCAACCCTGTTACGATTAAACAGGTAACAGGGTAACCATCAACTATCCATTGTTGTTCATGTGATGAAGCTAATAAGGCCACGTGGTCAGCATTGATGACGGGTTTTTAGTGGTTTTAAAAATGTTTTTAAAATGGAACATTTTTATTATTTACTGTGTGAAATCAGGGTAACACAGTTTACATGTTAAGTGTGTCCCTTTCTGTCAAAAATCAGAAAACTTGAAGAAAAATAACTAGGAGACTTACTTCCCCTCAGGCCATGCTGTTCCAAAGAGGCAGTTGATCACTTCCTGAAAGTCATGTGACTTGTGGAATAGTCTGACAATATAACGGGGGATTGCTATTGAAGTGACATGGTTGACAGAAATGTAGGAACACGGCTAATTATTTTTTTTTTAATGAATTTTTTATATGCTAGTGTTGAAATATATATTTTAAGGGACAAATGTAACTTTACGTTCATTATATTTTCTAAATCAAAATGTTTTCACACATGACTACTTGAAGCCGAAGAGTAATGCCAGGGGGACAGGTCAAAATGCATATGAAGATTATTAGTGTATTTTCAACATGACAAACAGAACCATATAATGATGACTAAAATTATACATGCTTAACTTAAACGTGGTTCTAACATATTATTTAAACATATATGTTTAAATATATTATATGCAAATATATATCAGCATCAGGGATGCAAAGGGCACTTGTTTTGTAGAATGACCCTGATATTGAAGTGGTAATCAATCTTCATCTTATGAATATCCTTCTCTAGAACTCATTTAAATATCTATATTGCCATGACTAAGTATATACAGTGAGTGCAGTCCATAAGTACAGTGACATAACTATTGTTGTTTTGGCTCTACTCAAGGATATTAGATTTGAAATGAAACCATGACGTTAAAGCACAGACTGTCAGCTTTAATTTTGAGGGCATTTACATCCATATACCGCAAACCATGCAGGAATTACAGCCTTTTTTATACATAGTCCCCCATTTTACGTTCTGGATTTTTCTTAACTGTTCCAGTGTTTCTTAACTGTTCCCAGTTCACCATGAAGCAAAACATTTTGCCATTGTATTTCCCATACTGTCTCCGTTTCAGTGTTACCATGCCTGCTATATTTCTGCAAAACTGCTATTTTTTTCTGGACTCCTTTCAGGTTTTGAGTTGGCATTAAGTAGGAAATATTTTGCTGAACCTGGCAACCCTGTCATACTTGCAGACTTGTGATCACAGCTTCCTGAAAACACAGATTTGAGAGATGTGATCTTTAAAAAGGTTGATCTTTATGAAAATTTGCAGTGATAAAATGCAATGCTGAATGATAGACCGCATCCAGAGATTTGAGTACAGAAGCTGAGGCATGCATATACAGTACGTCACCATTATCTAGTAGTAATATAAAAATTACAGGCATGATTTATTCCTATAAAAGGTGCAAATCCCAAGGTATTTGTAAGAACCGTTTAGGATGGTAATTTTATTTTCATCCAAAGTTAGGCTGTGTGACCGAGAAAATGGCACATACTTAGTTTTTGTAGCATTTTGTACCAACCTACGTCCCATAATCTATTTTTGTCGGAAAAGTAGTAATTGCTCTGATAGTGCTGTGTCCAGATCTAAAACCAGATTGAAATCTGTTCAGAATGTTATTTTCTGATTAAAAGGTTTATTTATTTACCAATGTCTCCAGGATTTTAGGTATGGTGTGGCATTCAGTCCCAAAATGTCACATTTTGGGTACTACTACAATGGTGAAATGTGTGTCAAGAATTGGAATTCAAATGGATTAACCCTACCCTCATGACAATCAAATAATGTTTTTGGGGGGGGTTTAAGGAACCACACACAGGCATACATCCTTTTTGTCAATGCTTTCCAGTCTCCCATGGTTCTCCTGGCTACTTGCATGTGTGTGCTGGTGGATGAGGCCTGGCTGTTGGTAGGTCTGTAGCTGTGGGGTCAGGCCCTGGTCATTGTGTTCTGGTCACGGCTGAGCGACACAACTGCCTGCCTTCTGTTAGCCCCCAGGGACCCCCACCTTGATTGACAGCTCCTCCTGGACCCCCTGCTTTTATTGGGGCCATAGGGGGGTGTTCCAGGCACTAAATCAGACCCATTTATTGCCCCCTTTACTACTACTTTACTGCTTTTTACTCAAACTAGATTGTTGTCCTCAGTGTGTTGTCCTCATGGTCCCATGGTGCTAATATCTGGAGGAAGGGGTGAAAGTAGCTGGGAGGAAATCCGTTCTCCCAGCCGGGACCAGCTGCGATTGGCTTGGTTGGGGACAGAATGTCAGAAAGATATATAGAGAGGGGGTAGTCTTAAGTGAAAGAGACGCCAAATGTAAGTCATCATAAACGCCCTGCCCTATCTTCCTGCACTGTCAGAAGGTCAATACAGAGTTAGAGCTAGAGGGCCGCATGCTTGCAGGGTGCCCACTGGTCCTACAGCTCCCAACAGGGATTGTTGAGCACGATCTGCACTTATATATGTCTGCAAATGCTCATTGGCATTTCCATTAAAATGACCCATTGTGATCTATTCGGTATACAACACATACATCACAATGTAGCACATCCATATCTCTGCATTGTGTAGATCAGGGACCTAGGATGTCATCCAGTTAACAGGTGTTAATCTACCTCATGTCCTGTTGTTCAGTAAGCAATTATTTTGCAACCGTTAGTTGTCTCATACATTCTTACATTTATAGACCTTTAACATTAGCTCTTCCCCAAAGTAAAATATCCTACAGTTTCCTAATGAAAACATCATCTCCAAAACTGAAGTTTTTGGGAAAATGAAAAATAAACAACTTTACCCCATACAATTTTGGAACTTCAAAAGCTATTTTGAATATCTGGTCTTGGTACTAGAGTCATGGAATGGTATGACTACATTTAAAAGGGGTGTCTGCTTTCAGTATATTTGAAAAATGGGCCAAAATTGAGTTACGAGCTTATCAGACAGCGACTAATTTAGTGAGTGCATACTTGCTCCTGTGGGAATTGAGTCCACAATACTGGCGTTGTAGGCACTGTGCTCTATCAACTGAGCTATAGTACCAGTCAGAAGTTTGAGTACACTTCTAAAAATTGTTTACAGCTATTATCTGGGCAGTAAGTGTTTCTTTGCTTGCAAGAAACCTTTTTTTCTGTAAGGCAACAAGCAAAACACATTGCATGGATTCTTAGCTGCAACACACCCTACAAGGCCAATTCTTGTAGAGTTCCCACGGTGGAAGCACGTACTTTGGTGCTAGATGACTTTGCTGGATTTCCTTCTGTCCCTCAAGGAATTGACCTTTAAGTACAATTCATCAGTTGCAGACAGATTTTTGTCTTCAGGAAGGAGCTTTGGTCAACTAGGGTTTGAAGGCCTACATAAGTTTGGATGCAAGCAAAAATATGTTTAATGCATGATGGCTCAAATGCAGTAATTGATAACTAATAACCTTGATATCAAGGTTTGCCAAAGGTGTGGATGCAGAGCAAAGGGCATCTGTTGGAATTGTTCTCTGGTATGAACGAAGAAAACGGAAAATGCTGCTCTACTCCTGTTATATTTTTGATGGAACACTGTTACCCTGGTATTTAACATCACTTGAAAAGTCCATGTCTTGGTATAATTGGTCTTAATATTCAGTCAGCAAGTGTCATTTGTTATTTATTTTCTTATTTCTGTCAGTGACTATTGCAATGAGTTTGTGTTGCTTGGTTCACCAAAACTTTGGCCTATCATGATAAATGAACAGAATGCGTTGGGAATTTTTCTCTGCTTTTCAAAGGGGCAACAGCCACTGTTTGGCGACTGTGGCTGATGTCGACTTTGTGCAGCCATTACTTTTGTTAATGATAACTGGGGTAAATGGAAATAAAACCCATTTCCAATAAATTTTTTATTACAAATGAAATAAAAAGTGGCATATATCTACCTGGTAGAATCGTGATTATTATCTGTTGTGGCTGTTTTTGTACTACATTAACCCTGTTAAACAACAGTGGAGTTTGGTGTGCAGGCACACTTAAAAATATTGTTAATAAAGATAAAATCACAGACCTCAAAAGTGGCATTCACTATGGTTTAGTGATCATCATTGTTGTGATTTTCTATTAAAGTGTGATTTTGGGAGCAAAAACTGCCTTGTTGCTTTACTATCGTTTTGGTGTTCTGGTATCAAGTATTGTGATAAGTAAAATCCAGACATTTGTGACGACACCGCAATTGAGTACAGTGAACAGGAGGAAATAAATACATGTTGGCAACTTTACCCAGACACGCTGGCCAGTAGGGTAATAAAGTCAAACCCCTGTGAGACTACAACGTGCCATAGAGAAAGACGTCATGCGGTCAAACTGCCTCCCTTCTCTCTTCTAAGCTTTTAATATGTTACTAGTAGGATCTGTAAAGTGCTGTCCTCAGCGCACTTTGACCTTTTGCGTTTCCGGTAGCCCAGTGGAATGTTCTTATCTTATCTGAGAGCCATCAGACAGCCAGGGCAGAACATAGGGAGAGTAAAGGTTTCAGGATGCTTTTGTCATTTTGATTGCATGCTTCCCAACCTCAACGTTGTCAGTCATACTGTCAGTAGGGGAAAGGTGAAGCCTGAACCATTTGTTAACACACCTACTGCTTGGCTTGAAATAGGCAGGGCCCATCGTATGCGCTGTATGCCTGTCTATTTGAATTACTTTGCTTTGACACCCCCAACACTCTGTGGTTTTGATCTCAGATCTAGTTGAATCTGTTGTTCTTCGAACAGTACCTGTCAAAAAGGTTTGCATGTAGAGTCTGATGGTGGTCTCTAGAGGCTTCCCATAAACAGCTTGGACATAACTCCAACCCGGTCATCAGGAAGGATTAACCCATCCGTTCGACCGAATTGGTGGAAGCTCTGAATGAGGCCTCAATCATTCTATACATTCAAAACGTATTCTGTGTTCTATTAAGCAGGTTCTACAACCTTGTTCTTAGTCCTGTACCCATGGGGCAACATGTTTGTGTTTTCTATATGTTTTCTTCTCTTTACGTGTACAGGAAATTGATGCTGTGGTCGTGTTGCAGGACCTAACCATGCTTCTACCTCTGTACCCCCTCTCTGTTCAGTGATAGTTATGCGCGTGTGAGAGCAGTGGTCATGACTCGGGATGACTCCAGTGGTGGGTGGCTGCCTCTTGGGGGTGGGGGCCTCAGCTGTGTCACCGTCTATAAAGTCAGCCGGACACCGGACAGTGAAAGCAGCGTCACAGACGCAAACGGCACCAGAACCAACAGTACAGCGGACTTCCTGATCAAAGGGGAGCGTCTCAAAGACAAATCGGTAAGGAGCGCCCTTGCTTTCTCCTCACATCGAAAATATTGTTTTTGCATCTTGCTGTATACGCTTGTCCAGTTTAACTTGTTCCGCTGGTGGTACCCTGCAACAAATTTTTCATTTGATGGCATCAACGCATGATTGGGTCACAAACTTATCTCTGTATTGTGTCCCATAACTTATCTACAGTAAAACAAAAGGATTAACCATACTTTAAATATTAGGATACCTTCTGTATTTTTCTTTTTTTTTGGATATACTCAGGTTTCACCGTACATTTCTTTCTCACCAAAATTACAGAATTATTGAAAGCAATTTATTAAGAGTTGCTTGTAACAACTCTATAAAATGTGAGTAAATACACAAACGTTAATAAAATGAAAAATAACATGAATATATTGTGTTATACAAAAGGTAATTGACATGTCAGATGGCTAGAAGAAATGTCAAAGAAAATAAGATGCTGTTTTTTCTCAGAACCAAAAAGGTCAAATTTGGACTTATTCCTCCCTGAGACTTTCTGCCAATGGTTGACACTCTGAGTTATGGTCTTCTGCATGTGAAGTCTCAAACCATGTAATGGCAGGTGATGTAAACCCGGAACAAATTCGATTTTGTAATGCACATTATGATCATTAACATCAAATGCCACTCTAAAACCTAGCATGATGAAATCTTATAAGATTTACCAATGTAATATTACGCTGTTGTTTTGAATTGATTTAATTTCATTCATGCTAAGGAAAAGTTGCAATTTTAGGAAGCTTTTCAAAATAGGATGTTGCCCTTTAAGACTGTTTTTCAAAATACATCTTTATGTTTGCAGTAAGGTAGCAAATGCTAATTACAGTTGTCTTTTTGGAGCGTTCATTTTGGAAACTGTCAACATTGGCCAAGATTATCCATTATTTATATTTTCATGTTTTACCTGTAAAAGATAGGATCCAGATTTTATCATATTTGTTCATTTGGCCTAGGCTATATTATTGACCACAAAGTGGGAATTCTAAACACCTATTTAATTAATCTACCAGTAAATACAATGTCCAGTAACTTTCCAGCATAAGGCTACTTTCCATTGTAAAGCTATGGTACTTGATGTTGACCTATTCAGTAAATATGTCTCCAAAGACTCATTAAAACCATATTCTACAGCCTACTCCAATTGTGAAGTGGTGCTGCAAAATCAATATTAACTCTTAAAATAAATTATTTTGCAGAAAGCAATGACTACTCCAGTAACTAGAACAACAATTGTTGCATTTTAAACTGTCCAAGTGCTTGCATTTGGGGCAATGTGCTAGAATGCATTTGTCTTTTTACTGTGTACACAGTATGGAGAGTGAGTGAGTGTGGACCACTCGCACACCACACAAGCACATTCATTTGCTTTATATTCTTGTCAAATGCACATTAGCCCACTGTTTGGATTAATAATAACTAATATATATATATATATATATATATAAAAAATCTTTTTTTTTAAACATTGCGAATCAAAATGAACGGCGCCAGGCTACATTTCTTCCCACCCTAGCAACCAATGCAAATTTTGCGTCATACTCTGAAGTCATACCGCTGTTTTGGTCTTAGTCTCAAACCTTGGTATCTAACACTTAGCCTATGAATACTCAATGTGTTTTACAACTTCACAAAGCTCCCTCTCAAGGAGTGACTCTTAATACAAACTTGACACTCCTCACCATGCAACTCGCACTCTGACAACCTCACACACTCATCACTCACAATGGTGAGGATGCATGCTTGCTATGTACCGTGCACTGACTGTGACGCACACCACACAGAGAGGGGTTGTGGGATGAGATCACCATCAGCCCCCGCCTTGCGTTCATGTATGCTTGTATGCAGCCACACACAAACACACACACAAACACAGGAAGTGGTTGCTTGGCCTTCGTCCGCTGTGTAGGGCAGGTATCTGTAAATAGGATTGGGGCTGAGCGAGTGTGTGATGCATGCTGATATCATCAGAGAGAGGAAAAGGGCAGACTGTTTAAGGGAGTAGAATGTGAGATGAGGTATGCAGGATGACAACAGAAAGATATCAGAGGAGAAAGGAAAGGAGGAAGAAAAATTAACAGATGGTCCTTCTTCTATGGTTGTATCTAGTACAGTCAGGTCCGTTATTATTGGTGGACTTTATAAAAATAAGAGCACACTACATATAATGCTCTACAGTACTGTGCCAAAGTCCTTTTAATTCATCTGGGCAGTAAGGGTTTTTTGCTCGTGAAAGCAACATATGTGGTTTGAATAAATACAAATGAACATGAATACAATAAAAGTGATAATTGTTGTCCAAATGGTAATAGGCGTCTTGTAAGATGGCAACAAGAAATAGATTTAATAAACAGTACTTAAAGCTCACTTCCTTGAGGGACAAAAGGAAATCCACTAAAGTGCATGCTCAGCATCTGGAGTCATCTTCAGCACAATAAGGACCCCATACGATTAAGACGTACTTAGAGCGAAGTCTGCAATTGGGATATGACCACTATGAGACTGACTAACTCAGTCAAATCCTGCAAGAAGCTCAGACTACTTGAAAAAAGTTAAATGCTTTCCTTTTGCATTGTTAGGGAAACAATGCTGACAAGCTTTAAAAATGAAATACATTTCTGTGAATTTTTACTGTATTAATGCTCCTTTGTTTACTTAAATGTTATAGTGTTGTTATGAACAAATACTTATTGAGTGCTCTGATAAATGGCTTTAAATAATTTTCTCAGATAACCTAAGACTTAACAAAAACAACATTGGGGTCAAGATTGTTTTTAATAAAAGGTGTTTGAATCAGGCTACATAGTCTTTCTTAGAGCAATTGTACCAAAATATAATAATTGTTCCCAAATATTTTGAGGCATTCAATATTTATTTCAGGCAATTTTTTTGCTTGTCATTATTACAAGGTGCTAGTAATTACAGAACGGACATCTTATACTCTCATCCTAACACAATGAAACCGGTCCCGTCTCTCATTCATGTTAACCAAGTATTTTAGCAACTGTTTCCATTCACGAGAATGTAGAGAATACTATTTATTTGGTGTTTTGGCAAAGTGGCTCCAGCGTGCCATTTCTTTTTTCATGTTGGTGTCAATTCTGGTCCTGGGCCACCGTGCTAAATGGAGCGTGATTCTGGTGATGTCACCCACCCTAGTGGCTTGTTACAGCAGCAGGTCCAAACCACCGTTTTACAGAGATGAAACTTGCGCCTCAGACTGCCACTCATAGTTCCCACACTCGGGGTGTGTGGTGTGTTTAGTGGTGGGGACTGGGCGTGCTCTCTGAGAATTGGACCGTCAAGTCAACTGCACGTCTTCATTTCAGATGTTTGGGTTTAGCCAGCTCATGTAGTAAAACATGGCTACCCCAGCCACCACAACAAACACCCCACCATATGTCGGCTGTTTGGGGAATGCCACCAAAGTGCCGGGGTGTCTGCTGGCATCACCGACTGTGCCACCAACAGTTGATGACACCAAGGAGATGAAGAGGGACACCCGAGAGGCACTGAGGCGGAGCCATGAAGAGGGGAGAGATGAGAACATGGGAAGAGATGGAGGCACAGCCAGGGAGTAAGAGGAAGAATTTTTCTCTGTATGGAACAGAGAAAAATGAGGAAGACGATTACCAGTCAAAGAGATGGTCTGAAAAGGAGACAAAGAAAGCAACTGAGTGAGAGAGTGTGAGAGTGAAATAGAGAAGAGGTGGTGACTGCATCGTTGGATGGGGATCTGCCTGTAAGCACAATGATGCAGCACAGATTGTACTGATGAGTCAGCTGGGTCCTGATATAACCAACCTCTCCCTGTTCTCCTCTCTGTTCTCCTCTACCTGTTCTCTCTGTTCTCCTTCTCTCCCTGTTCTCTCTCTTCTGCTTCTCTACCTCTTCTCTCTCTTGCTCTGTTTTGTTAAAGAGCATATCTTTAATTGGCTGCTGAATTCCAAGCTCTCAGATTATTACCTCGGCCTGTCTGTCGGCCTGTCTGTCGGCCTGTCTGTCGGCCTGTCTGTCGGCCTGTCTGTCGGCCTGTCTGTCGACACTTTATTGCTAGATTTAACACATTCTCTTAGAATTATTTATTTTGTAGCCTTCCTAATATAATACTTTTTTTGAGTCGTTAAAGAGGCACTGTGTAGAATCCTGCCTGTAACATTTACTAAATGCTAAACAATGATCCGATGTATCTCCTTCCCTTTCTGAACAAGACTGGAATAGTATTAGCTAGTCCACATAGAAAATGAGCAGTTTTGTGGTGGTGGGGTAGTACTGCCAGTCTTAAGCAAGTATATATACACTACCGTTCAAAAGTTTGGGATCACATTTTTTATCCCCTAAAATAACATCAAAATGTCTACAGTATAGACATTGTTAATGTTAATTGAAACTGCTGATTTTCAATGGAATATCTACATAGGTGTACAGAGGCCCATTATCTGCAACCATCACTCCTGTGCTCCAATGGCACGTTGTGTTTGCTAATCCATGTTTATCATTTTAAAAGGCTAATTGATCATTAGAAAACCCTTTTGTGATCTTTAGCACTGGTGAAAACTGTTATGCTGATTAAAGAAGCCATAAAACGGTCCTTCTTTAGACTAGTTGAGTATCTTCAGCATCAGCATTTGTGGATTGGATTACAGGCTCAAAATGGCCAGAAACATAGAACTTTCTTCTGAAACTTGTAAGTCTATTCTTGTTCTGAGAATTAAGGCTATACCATGTGAGAAATTGCCAAGAAACTGAAGATTTCATACAATGATGTGTGCTACTCCCTTCACTGAACAGCGCAAACTGTCTCTAACCAGAATAAAAAGAGGGGTGGGAGGCCCCAGTGTACAACTGAGCAAGAGGACAAATACATTAGTGTCTAGTTAGAGAAACCGATGCCAGGTCCTCAACTGGCAGCTTCATTAAATAGTACTTGCATTTGTACTTGTGTAGTAAATTGTACTTGCATTTGCCTTTATTGCACATCTATACATCCTACTTGTAACATACTACTTGTAATTTTTTCTCTCTCTGACACTGCTTTGCAAAATCTGATAAGGACGTTTTCAATTTCTACATATATACACCTACCTCTGGAACCTCATTGCTGCTATCCCTGCATTTCAGTTGGATATGCACCTTAATTTGGAATTTAGAATTGCCACATTTAGAATTGCCATTTGCACTTGCATTTGCTTTCATTGCACATCTATACATTCCACTTCTAACATAGGTTATACTTAATTCTTGTATATTTTCTGCCCATTTCATTGTACTGCACTTGTACCATGTTGAGATATTGACTGAAATTATTTCCTGCAGATGTCTTCTGTTGATTTATAGATCAAAATCTTTACTGTACATTTGTAATAATGTGTAATAATGTGACTCAGTAGTGTGTAAGGCCCCCACGTGCCTGTATGCACCCCCGACAACGTCTGGATACGCTATTGATGAGACGGCAGGTGGTGCCATGGGGGATCTCCTCCCGTACCTGGGTCAGGGCATACGGGAGCTCCTGGACAGTCTGTGGTGCTACTTGGCGGTGTCAGATGCACCGATACGTAACGTCCCAGAGGTTCTCAATTGGATTCAGGTCTGTGGAACGTGAGGGCCAGTCAATGGCATCAATGCCTTTGTCAACCAGGAACTGCCTACACACTGGCCACGTGAGGCTGGGCATTGTCCTGCACCAGGAGGAACCCAGGGCCCACTGCACCAGAGTACAGACTGATGATGTGTCTGAGTATTTCATTACGGTAAATAACAGTAGTCATTGTACCATAGACTAGCATATGGAGGTCTGTGCGATCTTCCAAGGATACGCCTCCCCAGACCATCACCAACCCACCGCCAAACCAGTCATGCTGGATGATGTTGCAGGCAGCATTACATTCACCATCACGTGTTCAGTGTGATCCTGGTCTCATCTCTCGGGATGCCAATGGCAGACCTGCCAATTCTGGTGTTCTCTGGCAAAAGCCAATCGAGCTGCGCGGTGCTGGGCTGTGAGCACGGGTCCCACTAGAGGACGTCAGGCCCTCATGCCACCCTCATTTAGTCTGTTTCTTACAGTTTGGTCAGAAACAGACACCAGTAGCTCGCTGGAGGTCATTTTGTAGGGCTCTGGCAGTGCTCCTCCTTTTCCCTCCTCGCACAAAGGAGCTGATACCGGTCCTGCTGCTGGGTTGATGCCACGGCACGTATGGATGTGCCATCCTGAAGGAGCAGGACTACCTGTGCAACCTGAATGGGCTGCAGGTACCACATCATATTACCAGTAGTTTCAAGGACACTAGCAAAATACAAAACTAGAGAAGAATCAGTCAGGAACGGATAAGGAGAGAGCAATTGTCTGTGGCCACCACCTGCAAAACCATTCCGTTTTTGGGGGTTGTCTTGCTGTTGCCTCTCCAGTGCACCTGTTGTCACTTTCATTTTCACCAAAACAGGTGACATTGATTCACAATCGCTTATGCTTCCTAACTGGACAGATTGATATCCCTGAAGTTTAATTGACTTGGTGTTATACTGTGATGATTACGTGTACCCAAAATTTTTTTGAGTAGTGTATTTTTCACATTGTAGAATTATGGTGAATATATCAAAACTATTTAAATAACACAATGGAATCATGTAGTAGTGTGTTAAACAAATCAAAATAAATGTATATTTTAGACTCTTTGAAGTAGCCACACTTTGCCCTGTTGACAGCTTTGCACACCACATTCTCTCAACCATCTTCATGAGGTGGTCACCTGGAATCCATTTTACTTAACCTGTGTGCCTTGTTGAATGTTATTTTGTGGAATTTATTTCCTCCTTAATGCGTCATGGTAAGTATACAGTGGGTGAAGACCATCATTGTCTGTTCTGTAGTATCCCAAGTTATTTAACATTTCAGTTAGCGCCTTTTGCTTTGGCATGCTAGATTCTGTCATGACCAATATGGACTAGTGATGGAGGTTCAATTCTGACTGAACTCATATTTTTGAGTTTTTCAGTGAAAAGAACACGTCTTTTGACTGATCTTTAATTTTAGTCAGTAATGCCTAGACCACCCCATGACCCACTGCTGGCAAACAAAACTGAATATTCAAGTCATGATTCTACATTCAAGCTGCTTGTTCAGAATAAGATGCTATTGCTGATGTTAGACTTTTTACTTTGTGGCTCAAATACATTTAATGCATTTAAAACGAGATCGACTTGCAGCTTCAACACATTTTGATTGCTTGACAGCTGCAAAGTAATATGCTTAGTTCACGAACTGCGGGGTGTTTCTAAAAATAATAAATAGTTCACGAACTGCACATCACCAATATGCCTTTTGGGAGGTTTCCCCTGCCTTATGATCTGTGTGTCTCACTTTTGTTTAGGGAGAGATGACTGTCTGTATGTAGTAGGGTGTTGCAACTTGATCTGCGGTGTACTTTTTATATTATCTGCTCTGATGCCAATGAACCAAGCTCATTTTGTGTCTAGCATGCCAGGGATTGTGAGGGAGTTTGTTTTTTGTAGAATGATCTCTGATTTGAACTTTGTAGATGGCATGTAATAGGCTTGGTGAACTACACTATAATCTGTGTCCTCCCTCCCACGGTTTGCCCAATCGTTCTGCCTCTTGCCGCCTCATTTTTTAAATTCTGATTGCATAGGGCATAGCTCAGGACAAGAATGATTCACATTATTGCTTGACCAAATCATAAAACCTGTAAATATTTAAATGTTTGTTTTTGTGTGTCGCGCTGATGTGACCAATTAAAAATATATGTGGAAAAATTTAATTTTTGTCAGCGAGTTACGGCTTCCTGAAATAGCAAAAAATGTGACAGGTCTACATTTTAAGATGTCTCTGTAAGCAGTCAGATAAAAAGCTATCTTAAAGGGGCAGTGTTATATTTTTATTCACACTTGAACTTGCAAGTTGGCCAATAAGCAGAGAGATGCCTACATACTTGTTTTTAGTCTAATTATCTCTATGGTAATAAAAAACAATGTAAAGGTATTTCTTTCTTCATTCAGTGCAATTTACAGTCACTATTTGGACCTTGGTTTTACAGACCAAGTACAAAATCATTAATTAATTTCAATCTTTATTTGAGGGAACATAGCAGTTGGGTGTCTGCTTGTCTATTGCTCTCAAACAGTCCTGTTTGCTTTAACTCCCAGAGTGGAAGCAGCTTCCCTTCTCCTGTCACAGAAGCTGGAGTGCAACTCTAACCTCCCTCCAATCCGTTTATACTGTCTGAATACCATTAATCTTCCCCCTCTCCTTACCTACATATCTCTCACTATCTCTTTTTTAAACTCTCTTGCTCCACCTTTGTCTTCTATTCTGTCTCTTAGCTTTCTATCCCTCTACCTATCTGTCCCTCTCTCTCTCCCTCTACCTATATCTGTCCCTCTCTCTCTCCCTCTACCTATATCTGTCCCTTTCTCTCTCCCTCTCTCTACTTCTCTCTACCTCCCTCTGTGGAATGTGGTGTGGCGTGTCGTCCTTCCTTGTAGCAGCGATACTTCCTCCTCTCATAGGCTTGCTGCTCACCTTACCTGCTTCGGCTCCGCTCAGTCTCTCCTCCCACAATCAGCCCCAGAGGCGGACACCCCTGCCCCCCTCTCTTCTCCATCCCCCCTCCCTTCTCCCTCCCTCTGTAGGCTCTGTGTTGTATGGTATTGGCCTTTTCGTATGATTCCACAGTGTAAACATAAAGGTTTAACTCTTAACAGGGATTTTGTTTTACATGTGGACTGTTTTCATCTTTCTGTGCATGGTGGTGATATTAACAAAAGTGTTACACATAATATACATTTGTCACATTACTGGCCACCACAAAGAATTTCTAGTGTACATATGAAAAAGCAACCATGGATTTATAACAAAATCAGTGCAGATTACATTATCCAGAATAAATAATGATGAAATGTGTGAGTTGGGTTTGGATTATTTTAAATCACTTCACAACATGCTAAGACTACAACAATTTAGTGACAATATATTCAGTTTAAATTACATTTACATAAATATGTGAATACACATGTAATGCCAATGTGTCACACTCACAAATCTTGGCGATAAGTTACAGTAATATTTGTATCTTTAGGGCAGCAGGGCTAGGTGGTTGGCTAGCTTGCCTGATTAGTATTACGTTTGTTTTTTATGAACTGAAGTTTGATCGAAATAGTACAAATGTACGAATCAGTCCTGAAAAATATGAAAAATTACTGTGGTTTCATTGTATTCAGACTGGAGCAAAAGCTAACGTGAGTTAACCCACCTATAATGCCACACAATTATTTATATACAGTATCTCACAAAAGTGAGTACACCCCTCACACTTTTGCAAATATTTGATTATATCTTTTCATGTGACAACATTGAAGAAATTACACATTGCTACAATGTAAAGTAGTGAGTGTACAGCTTGTCTAACAGTGTAAATTTGCTGTCCCCTCAAAATAACTCAACACACAGCCATTAATGTCTAAACCGCTGGCAACAAAAGTGAGTACACCCCTAAGTGAAAATGTCCAAATTGGGCCCAATTAGCCATTTTCCCTCCCCGGTGTCATGTGACTCGTTAATGTTACTAGGTCATAGGTGTGAATGGGGAGCAGGTGTGTTAAATTTATCGCTCTCACACTCCCTCATACTGGTCACTGGAATTTCAGCATGGCACCTCATGGCAAAGAACTCTCTGAGGATCTGAAAAAAAGAATTCTTGTTCTACATAAAGATGGCCTAGGCTATAAGAAGATTGCCAAGACCCTGAAACTGAGCTGTAGCACGGTGGCCAAGACCATACAGTGGTTTAACAGGACAGGTTCCACTCAGAACAGGCGTCCCCATGGTCGACCAAGGAAGTTGAGTGCACGTGCTCAGTGTCATATCCAGAGGTTGTCTTTGGGAAATAGACATATGAGTGCTGCCAGCATTTCTGCAGAGGTTGAAGGGGTGGGGGGTCAGCCTGTCAGTGCTCAGACCATACGCCGCACACTGCATCAAATTGGTCTGCATGGCTGTCGTCCCAGAAAGAAGCCTCTTCTAAAGATGATGCACAAGAAAGCCCGCAAACAGTTTGCTGAAGACAAGCAGACTAAGGACATGGATTACTGGAACAATGTCCTGTGGTCTGATGAGACCAAGATAAACATATTTTGTTCAGATGGTGTCAAGCGTGTGTGGCGGCAACTAGGTGAGGAGTAACAAGACAAGTGTGTCTTGCCTACAGTCAAGCATGGTGGTGGGAGTGTCATGGTCTGGGGCTGCATGAGTGCTGCCGGCACTGGGGAGCTACAGTTCATAGAGGGAACCATGAGTGCCAACATGTACTGTGACATACTGAAGCAAAGCATGATCCCCTCCCTTCGGAGACTGGGCCGCAGGGCAGTATTCCAACATGATAACGACCCCAAACACACCTCCAAGACGACCACTGCCTTGCTAAAGAAGCTGAGGGTAAAGGTGATGGACTGGCCAAGCATGTCTCCAGACCTAAACCCTATTGAGCATCTGTGGGGCATCCTCAAATGGAAGGTGGAGGAGCGCA